>RJWH01002114.1:0-266966 GCA_004363575.1 Solenodon paradoxus | reverse complement strand
AGAAAGAAAGAAAGAAAAAGAAAAAAAAGGAAAGGAAAAAAAAAAAAAAGAACCAAACCTGTGCAGTGAGGGGGGAGGAAAAGCAGGGCCTTTAAAAAGGCAATCACAACAACTTTGGCTGCCAGGATGCCCTTGATCTGGCTGAGAGGATTTTTGCTGGCCAGTTGCTGGATTATAGTGAGGAGTTCCCCCACCCCAGGAGCCGAGGGGCACAGCGCAGCCCCTGACTGCCCGGCCTGCGCGCTGGCCGCCCTCCCAAAGGATGTACCCAACTCTCAGCCTGAGATGGTGGAGGCCGTCAAGAAGCACATTTTAAACATGCTGCACTTGAAGAAGAGACCCGATGTCAGCCAGCCGGTGCCCAAGGCGGCGCTCCTGAACGCGATCCGAAAGCTTCATGTGGGCAAAGTGGGGGAGAACGGGTACGTGGAGATCGAGGACGACATCGGCAGGAGGGCAGAAATGAATGAACTCATGGAGCAGACCTCGGAGATCATCACCTTCGCCGAGTCAGGTTGGTGTTGGCGCCGGGCGGGGTGGGGGGCGCACGTCGCTCGGACGGTCCTGGGAGCAACTTCTTTCTCCAGCGGTCCCCGGTCGGCCAGGTCACTCGATGTTAGGGGCTGGAAGCGTAGCGGGCAGACCGAGAGGGGAGGCGGGGATCGGGAGCACTCCGGCTCGGCCCAGCGGGCGGGAGAAGGCTCGCTCACACTTGCTGATCCGCGGATCGCCCCTGACGCTCGAGGGGCCAATCTGCTGCTGGGGGCCGGCTTCGAGCGGCGCCCGCGCCGGGTCCTGCCGGTGAAACCAGAGCTGAGCAGCCGGATGAAAGCCCGGGCATTTTCGGGTACTGGGGGTGCGGGGGATCCTTTTCCGGACCCCAGCCAAAGTGTTTTTATTGGGGGTGGGGGAGAGATCTCTGCTCGCTGGGGTGGAATGGCACCGATGAAGTCATTGTCTTTAAACAAACCCTTCCTTTAAAGTCCCATCAGGGGCCACGTCAGAGAAGCAGGGCAGATTAGTGACAGTCATTTTTACCTTTACAAACTGTCTATAAATGCACAGGCATCACATTCTAGGCAAGAGGGAACCACTTTGGGGGACAGTTAGCATTTTGAACCAGTAGTCACTTGGGAAACTGATTTTTGCTCTCTGAAACCAAAAAAAAAAAAAAAAAAAAGAGTTTTGTTCTCTATAAAGTTACTAAGAGCTCTCTGCCAAGGAATGTAACCTCGACAAAGTGCTCTCAGATACTACACTCTCACTCAATCCTTAAGAGGAAGGACTTTAAAGAATAGATTCTAATCATTGACTCTGGACCACACTAACCTGTTGCTGAATAGAAAATACCTGTCAAACGTGCGGACCATAGACCTGGAGCCAGGTTATTTTTACAGTTATGTGATACAGATTCCTTTGCATGCCTACAAGCCCGAGCATGTCCCGGGAGCACAGATGTGTTAATGCCCTGTTACTTTCATGGCAATGCCAGGCTGAAGAATTGTATCCCTTGCCAAATCCATTTGAAAGGAATGCCATTGTTTTGTTTGGTGGAGCATATGGCCAGTAAAGTATGTTCAGGGACTCCCGGATTTCTGTTGAAAAGTTTGCCTCTTCAGTATAAACAATGAAGGCAGCACTCAGAATTTCCAGTCCTGAAAACCTGTTGACTCAGATGTTCTGTTTTCAAGAAAACCATGCTAGACCTGGGCATCCTGGGGGTTGGGGTGGGGGGTGGCAGATAGTATGCTGCCTCTCTTGGTTTCCCCATTGTAGAAAACCTGATGTCCTGCAAGTCTCTTGGCAGGACAGGTTAGCTTGTCACCAGAAGCTTCTTTCTTTGAAGAAGGTCTTTCTTTTCCTAAAACTCTAAAATGCTCTTTCTCTGTCTTTATCTTTTGAACTTTATTGAGTGAAAAAGAGTCAGATTGGAGATTTCAAGTTGTCACCCATTTCCCTCAACCTTTCCTGGTGGCAAAGTAGGAAACAAAGTGCTTAAGGACCTTGGGTCCTGTGCAAGGAATGGATTCCAGTGTCTTGAGGTCTGCTCGCTGTCCTGACACAAAGGGACCCTCTATAGACATTTGCCTCACATGGTGGCCTTAATTGCAGTGTCTCTTCAGTTGGTGTTATCCGCATCAGATGACTGAGTATGCCTTGAGCACTTTTAACATATACCTGATGCTTGCAATATGTCCCTTGTTCTGATTTTTCTGACACCCAGAAAGTCATTCTTGGTGTTCAGCGATTTGCCATGAAAGAATTGGATCATTTATATTCTTTCTTTGATTTTGCCTTTGCCTCAGTGCCAATCTTTTTCTCAGTTGTATGAAATATTGTCATGTCTTACTTTTCTGTTAGGTATTTAATTTAGCTAGAAAGAAATTGATCTACTTTTTAGATTCATTTGACGCACACACTGAAGGAAGTTTAAGGTTTGTAATGGAAAACTGCTCCTGGTTGGATTTACAACTTGACTTTGGGCCGAGCTGCTGGATTCTTAGAAAAGGTTGAAGATACTTGCTCATTTTTATCCTCTGAGAAATTTCACACATCAACTTCAGGTTGATTTACTATGATCTCACAAATTTAATGACTGATATATTGAGTTCTATGTGAGTATTTTGCTGCTGATTTTAGAAATGGAGGAAAGAGATTGACCACCTGAATAATTGTAATGAATATATGAAAATATCTCAATGCTTTCATATGAATGCAACCTTAATATTATCCAAATTACATCGAACATCAGGATTTTGGGAGAACAGCAGAGAGCTTTCATGTTTTCTTTCTTTATAAGTAAGTGTCACGGACGCAAGTTTCCACCTCAGCATTCCTCAGCTTGGAAATAGATGTTTAATATTTACCTTTATTCTCCCTTATTGTTGAATAAAGCCAAGATATGGCTGTAGCATTTAAGGGACTGCAAGATTCAAGTGCCTAGACCTCTTGGAACTGAGTCTGTTCTACTGTGCTCAGGTGGAAAGAGGCTCATCTTTGTAAAGCATATTTGAATTGTTGTTGACCGAGCAGGAAGGAATAGCTCTCCTGCTCTTGAAAACGTATTCCAACACCTACACATGATTTTCTTTTTCCTTCATGTCACCTAAGATTGCTTACCAAGGTTACTGCATTCTTAGCATGGTTAGCACTAAGTCCTCTGTGTTTACCTTAAAGGAAAAGAGGAAGGGATGAGTGGATCCCAGTTAGCTACGACTGTAATTGTCAAGGCAGTGGAAACTCAGTGGCCTTCATGGCACTATTTCTAATTTTATCTTTAGATTCTTGACAATAGCGAATCGACATACAGTAGCAATGTCATTGGGTCGCCATATGCTGCCAAATTTATCTTCTCATTGTGATAATTAACAGCAATTGATAGTACTTGCTGAGGACCAGATAGGAAAAGAAAGACGAAACACCAAGAAGTACAAAATTCTCCCACAGCCCAGGTTGTTAAAAGCAACATATAAATCTCTCCTCTTGAAGTTACTAGCTACAGATTTGAGTTAGAGATGTACAGGTGTCTAAGAAGGCTTACTTGGATGATTATTCTTCCCCCACCCCAAGAAAGCCAGCTTTAGGCAGAGTTGACTCCCACCCTTCCACCATAGTCTTTTGAACTTTCTGAAGAATTACCCCTTAGGGGTTACACTCTGTCTTTTCTGAATAATTGGAACGATTGGCCACAAGAGGGCGCATTCCAAAGACTTTTGCTCCATTCCAGTTAGGCTTCTAGGGAAACACAATTTCACCTACTGGAAGTCCCAGTCTGCAGCTCCCTAATCTTAGTGATTATCCGTTACCTCCTGCTTCCTCACGTCCTCCAGAAAAAGTTAGGGTTTGATGGGATGGGAGGAAGATGGCTACCTGTCATATATTAAGTGAGACAGAAGGGAAGGAAGTGGAGATTCTAGCGACACATGTAAACATTCCGGAGCTCACTGGAAGACCCAGGAATGATAAATTTCAGAAACAAACAAAGCAGAATGTGGAGAAATGTGACCATGAATCATCAGCAATTACAGATTTGCTCTCATGTCTCTCCCTAACGGGGTTGCCTGGCTTTTACAAAAATGTCTTCTGTCTCCCCGGATTTTGTTGCCTTATTTGTCTTTCTTATCAAGGTTTTTTACTAGAGACAAATGACAAGTGACTTTGGACAGGGAGGTAAAAAAGGCCATTTATTTAACACCTTGTGGGAACACGGTGTGCCGTTTGGGAGCATGCGCTGAGAGCCAGGAGGGAAGTGGTGGAGAAAAGAGGAGTAATGACTGGGCCTGTCAAGTGGGTACACTGGAGAGCGGGTGGGGAGGAGACAGGATAGAAGCACAGTTCTAATATTAGGAGAACTGGGAGTAATACCCTCCCAGGCACTTTCTGTGAAAACATACTGGTGTCGGCCTCTCTTCTGCTAAAATACACTGGAGCATGCTCTCTTAGCTGCAGTTCAGAATTCTTCATACTCAGCTAGGGCATAGAACAAAATCCAAAGTGTAAAAGTTCTCAGGAACTTTGGGAGTAGTCTCCAAAATTCTGTGGTTTGAAACTTAAGAATTTTTTCTACTCCATTTAGGAAACTTAAAATCCCTTTCTCTCTAAATATTTAAACTTCATTTTCATCAGCATTTAAATGAAAGATGCAGGAATGTGACTGAGCATTATCAGCTCAATAGCAGATCCTAAGAAAAATATTAATGCTAAACAATACATTAAGATACTTTAAGATCCAACCTGCAGCTCTACTAAGGGTAAGATCTTCTACCATAGGTCGAAAGAAACAAACACTTTAAGACCTCACTGGTTGCCTTCTGCAGAAACCCCTGGAAACAGTCCAAACACAAAGTCAGTGCTTCAGAGAACACACACGTTATAAACAGGAGCTCCTAAGTCCCTACCAGTGACCATCTAGTACAGTAAAATCTTGGAGAAGAATGGAAAATTAAAGTAACAGCCACATTTTACAGTGAGGTTCCCCTTACCCCCATGGTGAATTTAAATTCTCTATAAACAAGGCTTTCCACATTACCATTAGAGACATAAGTACTACCTGTATATAGAAAGGTACATGCTTTATGCAGGACACTGGTGAGGAAGACAACAGCACACAAAAACACTGACTGTGTGTGTTGCTTACTTCATTGGAAATGCTCCTATGCTCACTAGTTTGTGATGCTGGACTTTGGGATGAGAAGCATTTTGTTTCCTGATATGGTGGAAAGAGGACCTTTGGCATGCTTGCCTCCATGACTGAATTTTTAAAAGCACTTGAAAAAGTTTGAAAGCAAAGGAAAATATGCTTTCAGTGTTTTCACTTGAGGCTTCTGTCCAATTCTTCCCACCTGGAAACATTTCCAAGGTTTTCCCTATAAGGTGCAAAATGCATCTCTCCTACTCATTTTTATGCATTTTTTTCTCTCCCTTTGGTGTGTGTCCACCCAGCTCATAGAGGTTTAAGTGACGAAATGTTATCACCCACATGGGTTTGCGTGGGACTTTCTTAGTGAATTACTCAGGCAGAGCAGGCTGTGATACAAGCCTTGCTCACAAGCCGCAGGAGGGAATAAATAGCATGGAGGATGAAATAAAAAAGTTGTCAGAGCACAGGTAATGAAAGGTTAGCAGAACCACCCGCTACACCTAGTTAGATAGGTACTCAGGGGGCGCACCTGTATAACTGATGCTGTACCTTCCACAAAGCATGACGGGAAGCCTTCCATTTCAAGGATTTTATAGCAGAAGATATTTAAGTCAAATCTGAAAATGATCAGTAATTGATCCTAAACACCTCAGCCTTAGGCAACCTTCTCTGAATAGAGATTTAAAGCATCACCGCAGAATAGCAGTCTCTCTCAGATGAAACGCAGATAAAGGGAATATGATCAAGTGACTAGTTATATTTTTCATACCTCAGAAACTTGAAGATTGTCGTATCTTTCTGAAGCCTGAAACCCTAATAAATATTAAGCCCATTTTAGCTGCTGTCTGTCTCGTTCTCCCCACCCCCTTCTGCAATGAAAACTCAATGTAAAAGAAAAAAAAAAGAGAAAAAATATATATGCACTGCTTAATAAGTCAGAACGCAATAGAACTTTAAAATTGTACCTGCATATAAGGTAGACATTAGGAAGACTTGAATCTCTCTCTTCCCCCTGTTCTCCTGAGTATTATGGCAACAGCATTTTCATGAAATTAGGTCTGTTTTATTTTTTTTCCTGATAAAATATCATGCGATATACAAATAGCAGTTCCATAAATGGACACCAGGAGAACGAGACGACAGGCATGTCAATTAGTGAGGGGAAAATCCAAATCAGAAGTATGGGGGAGAGATACAGCACACAGGCAATGGATATAGGGAACTGTCTTTCAGATAATGAAACCCATGCACAAATCAGCGCTGTGCCTCTCCACAACAGGCAGGCAATGCCATACTGTTAATGATCAGCCGGGACCAGAATGAAAGTCATTTTATGAAGACTCTCTGATCCTAAGATAATAGCACCTGACAGACTGAGCCCCCTCTAATGAGGACTCTCTTTGTACAGTCCTCTCTCAGGAACACTAAATCATTTGCTTCCAAGTACAGCTGCCTGTGAAGAAGAGGTGGGGCCATAGCAGCATAGAAACCTGCTCTGGGGAAATGAGGGACTGTCCTGCAGGCTGTCACTGGAAACCAGGGTCCTCAACTTCTTATGCTGTACAAAAGCAATTTGAATGTGCTGTCACTGCTCAAGTTCATGATTAACCCTCACTTCTCCCAAGCCCCCAGCATCTGTAGATTTCACTAGACTTTTTATTCCTGGAGAGTCTAATGTGAGCAGGTCAACACTGCCATCTGGATCCCCCCTTCAGCGGAGGGACCTTTGCCTTCCTCCTCAGGCCCTCCTTGAAGAGTGAGTGATAGCAGAGCTGAGTCTAAGCGGGTGATAACCTGAAACCCCAGATGCTCTCCTATCCTGGGAACCAAGGGGATTCTCCAGTCACCCACTCTTTCCTAGAAAAAAAAAAAAAAGGCAAAACAACAAAACCCCCAAAACACTGCCCTCTGGCTTCCCTAACTTAGCAGCTACTATTTATCTGCCTTTAGAGTGGCGCCCAGTGCCATTTAGGGTTTCGAAGCTGGCCCACAGAAAGGCAGAAGGGAGAACAGCAGGTAGCTTGTTAACATTCTCCGTGGGGGCCTGGCGGATGCAGGAGCCTCAGGGAGCCTGCTCACTCCCGGCCTGCTCAGTCCAGGCCGGGCATTAGCTGCCTGGGCTGCTGCCCACCACCTTTTCCTCTGCTTTGCGGAAGACCTGACCCTATTAAAATCTGCTGCTGATTGTTCTTTGAGATTCAAATGACTCAACTTTTCTTCCTGGAATCTTCTCTTTGGCTTTCTTAAAAAACAGCATCCCTCCCCTCCACCCCCCAATACTTAGCAAAGGGAAATACTGAATTCACATTTTTGAAAAAAGGTTGTCTTCCCCAACTTCTCCCTACTCTGGTGATCTAATCATAAACCCAGCTTTATTATTCATTTCAACTCGTGCCAGATACTGGGGGTGGGAGCAAAGGAACACCCCCGCCCGCCCCCCGCCCCCCCATCACCACCAGTGTCCCAGCAAGTTTATACAAAGATGCCAGAGAACCTAGACATATGCAGCCCTTCTTGGCCCGGCCTCAGTGAATTTACCACTATCATAATCACAGTGTGCAGAGTGTGTTAAATTAAGAACAGAATCTACAGTGTGCTGTGCACAGAATAGCCTGCCTTCTGCTGCAGAGAACTTGAAACTGTGCCTAAAATTTATAGTACCGTAAACATCTCAGGACTGAGAGTGATAAGTAGGGCTGGATTTCCGTTAGCTATAGAAATCCAGGCAGGGAGACCCTCCTAGGGAGTAGTGAGTTCTAAGGTGAACTCCTGTAAGATTGCTCTTAGGTTTGTGAATGGAATGAATGTGGGCAAAACAGTTGTAAGTAGGTACCTGCAGGAGGTGGTCCAGAAGAGGGCATGTTTCCTATACCACCAAGTGGTTAAAGTGGAAGTGAGGAAAAATATTTGATGGAGTATTTAATCAAAGGCTCCTAGTCTTACAGTAAATGCTGTTGCGTGAAAGAAATGCAGCTTTACTGTGTTTATCTGTTTTGCACAGTTAAGGTGTTTAGGAAAAGAGAAGGAAAGAGAAGACTTTTTCACTTAGAGTTAGGCAGGAACTGAGTGGTCTCTGAATCCAGCTGTTCCTCCAGTGTCGTTTTCCTTTATATTAGCAGCCATCGCTTTAATTAGTGCTCAGTGAACTGCATTCAAAGGGGAAGGAGAAAAAAAGAGGGGATTTGGGGGTGGGTAGGAGGTAGCTGTCTTAATCTAATATAACTCAGTGCTAAGAATGTCTGCATTTGCTAACAAGTAATCAAGTAATTACGTACCTACCTTCTGCTCATCACTGGGCTGTGACAGTGAACAAGATAAATAGGAACTCAGATCTGGGCCATTCTAAACTAAGGATGTCAGGAAGAGCTTCCAGAGGAAGTGTCCTGTGATCTGAAAACTGAGATCTTTATTAAGGGCAGCCCCTAAGGGTGATGTTTTGGGAGTAAGAGTATTTGGGGCAGAGAAGGGCAGCAGACGATACTGCCTGGGGGAGAGAGAGCACCAGGGACGCCCGGGACCTCAAAGTAGCTCTGAGTAGCTGGACCAGAGGACAGGGTCATGGGGACAGAGCTGGGGTTGCAAGAAAGGCTGAACCCAGGACTTCCTGTTTTGCTCTGAGAGCTATAGAAACTCAGTAAAGGACTTCCTAGAGTGAGTGACAGTGACCAGTGACTGCGATGTAATCAGATCCCCCTGTGGGGAAGAGGAGAGAGAACGCCCTCCTTCATGGAGACATGATTGCGGAGGTCTGCTCCACTCTAGAGAGGCAAATTCAAGAAAAGCCTGACACAAGGATCCTGGAAAGAAAGGATGGAGGCAGGTGTGACTTCCATCCTGGCCAGGAGAAAAAGACAAGTTCCCCGAGTATCTACCTCACAGTCTTAGAGAGCAGAGCAGGCAGGTATTTGTGGGGAATAATATTACCACAGCTTGCTAGAGTTTACAGTACACATTCGCTGATGTTATCCTGTTTCATCCTTCCACACCTGTAGCAGAATAGGGCAAGTGTCAGTACGTCATTCCCATGTTATAGAAAATAAAACCAAGATTAAGCAATTCGTCAGCACAGAGCCCCCTAGGTCCCAGACACGTGAGATCTAAGCCCTCATCTTTCTAGGGTAACTTTTTCTGAAAAGGGCCAGAGTCTTTTAAGCTTTGTGGGCTAGGCGGTTTCTGTCACAGCCATTCCACTCCATGTCATGGCACAGAAGCAGGCATAGACCAACTATAAAGAAGCGAGCAGTGCCATAGTCCAGTAAAACTCTATTTACGGGCACTTAGCATTACGTTTCATACACTGCTCACATGTCAGAAAGAACCATTTTTCTTCCACCATTTAAAAATACGAAAACCATACTTCCCACCCGGCAGCAGCCTCTGCTGACCTCTGTTGGAGATGCTTAATCATCATCATCATCATCATCATGGTGGTGGTGGTGGCCTGACACTAGCGAGTACGCGCAAACACCAGAACTAACGCGTGTCCCTGCTCTCTCTTGTGCTGTGTTTCATCTTCAGGCACAGCCAAGAAGACGCTGCACTTTGAGATTTCCAAAGAAGGCAGTGACCTGTCGGTGGTGGAGCGTGCAGAAGTCTGGCTTTTCCTTAAAGTCCCCAAGGCCAACAGAAACAGGACCAAAGTCACCATCAATCTCTTCCAGCAGCAGAAGCACCCCCGGGGGGGCTTGGACACCGGGGAGGAGGCCGAGGAGGTGGGGTTCATGGAGGACAGGAGTGAACTGCTGATCTCAGAGAAGGTGGTGGACGCTCGGAAGAGCACCTGGCACATCTTCCCGGTCTCCAGCAGCATCCAGCGCCTGCTGGATCAGGGCAGAAGCTCCCTGGACATTCGGATTGCCTGTGAGCAGTGCCACGAGACCGGTGCTAGCCTGGTGCTCTTGGGCAAGAAGAAGAAGAAAGAAGAGGAGGGAGACAGCAAGAAGAAAGACGGAGAAGGAGGGGCAGGAGGAGACGAGGAGAAGGAGCAGTCCCACAGGCCCTTCCTCATGCTGCAGGCGCGCCAGTCTGAAGACCATCCTCATCGACGGCGGCGGCGGGGCCTGGAGTGTGACGGCAGGGTCAACATCTGCTGTAAGAAGCAGTTCTACGTCAGCTTCAAGGACATTGGCTGGAATGACTGGATCATTGCTCCCTCTGGCTACCACGCCAACTACTGCGAGGGCGAGTGCCCCAGCCACATAGCGGGCACGTCGGGGTCGTCACTGTCCTTTCACTCGACGGTCATCAACCACTACCGCATGCGGGGCCACAGCCCCTTTGCCAACCTCAAGTCATGCTGTGTGCCCACCAAGCTGAGACCCATGTCCATGTTGTACTATGATGATGGGCAAAACATCATCAAAAAAGACATTCAGAACATGATTGTGGAGGAGTGCGGGTGCTCATAGAGAGCCCTGCCCGGGGGGGAAGGGGGGCAGAGTTGTCCAGCGAAGACAGTGGCAGAATGAAGAAGTTGTTAAGATGTCTGAGTTAAACGACCAGAAAAATCGAAATTTAAACAAAACAAAACAAAACAAAAAAAAACCACAAAAAACATAAAACAAAAAAAACTAAAAGCAAAACCTGAAACAGATGAAGGAAGATGTGGCAAAATTCCTCAGCCAGGGCTCAGAGATGAAGCACTGAAGGAGATGGGAGTCGGGAGGGAAAGGGATAACTGTGTGCCCCTTCGTTTCTTCCAAAAGTCAAAACGATGGTGATGTCAGCTGATGGTTGCTTAAACAGGAGCGTTGTCCTCTCCTTTTCAGTTCACATTTTGTGAGCCTCGAAGTCACCTTGGCTTAGCCCGCAGCAGTGTGGACTAGCACATCCCAAATAGCATCTAGAAAGCCATGAATTTGAAAGGGCCCGTTATAGGCTCTTTCCCACCCAGTTAGCCAGGTCATAAGGTATGTCTGTGGGACCCTCTCTCTGTGTCTATCAGCCCGTGTGCGTCCATGCAGACACACACAGACAGTCACACCCCGCACGCACACATGCACCACACACACAGAGACCCACCACACGCCACCTAGGCCACGCCACCCACACAGAGACACACAGAGACACTCGCACACGCCACGCGCACCGTTTTTACAACAATGCAGAAAACCAACATCAAAAAGAAATTGAGAGCAAGAATGGGAAAGAGTGAAAGATCAAGGAGAAAAGAATACCAAGTTACATTTCGTTAAGGTGCTTATGATCTTAGAACTATGCAACCTAATAGGTTTGAAACTGTTTACCCGGGAGAGAACAAAAAGAGAGACTTTTTTGTATTGGAAGTAACCTGATTAATTTTTATTTTCTTCAAGGAGAGATACTTGAAAGGAATATGTTTGTCCATCTGTTGGATCCAAACATTTCTATATTTTGTAAATGTTGTTTTTTTTTTTTTTTTTTTTTTTTTTTTTTTTTTTTTTTTTTTTTTTTTTTTTTTTTTTTTTTTTTTTTTTTTTTTTTTTATCGTTTACTATTTGCACTACAACGGTGTCTGACCTGTCTAATCCTTATTTAACAAGTATTTTCTTCGGGTGGGGGCGGGGGGGGCTAAGAGCTGCACTTAATGTGAGCTATAAAAGAACTGCTACAGCACACAAAATAGCTATTTTTATTATTATAATTATAATTATTATTATTATTATTATTTTGTACCTTAAAAAATAGACACATACACCAAAGACATTTGTGTGAGCCTTTAAACAGTCTGTCTGTGGTTGATATCATTTACCATCCATGAGTCAGGGGTTGGGATTCAGGATGAATAGGGTGAATTGTGTTCAGGCTTAAAAGACCTGAGAAGTTTGGTTTTTGACTCCTTTTACATCCATGAAACAGGACATTTCATACTGGATGTACAGTAGTTGTACACTGTCAGATATCAAGTTCAATCAACTTCATGGAACGCTACATGCCTGTATGTGTATATATACATTGCTTGTGCATATGCATATCCGTGTGTATATATACATGTATTGCATCACGTCCATATACATTTTAAGCACTTCAGGCTGTCATTTTTAAATGTTCTTAAAGCAATGAATGTTTGTGTGCAAAACACAGTATTTTTAAGAAGGATAGGCTATAGTTTTTTGCTTTTACTCCAAACTAGGTGGGCACATTTCAAAAATTTGGCTGGGAAAAAGCCTGGAAATTCTAGTGGATATTCAGCAAGACCCTTGTTCAATGTGCAGGGATCCGACTCCCCCCTCTTCTTGTCCCCCACCCACCCCAATCTACAAGTTTTTCCCGGGAAGTCGAGGAAAACGTATCCCAGGAAACTCATATTAATTAAGCTCTAGAGTCATTTTTTTAAGTATTTATTAAACTATTGGAATCAATCTTAAATTAAAAGCTTTTTTTTTTTTAAATTTATCTTTAGGCCCAAAGCAAAGAGTTGGTGCATTTATGTTATTGTTATGATTAAGACCTGTGAGAAATATTACTGGCACAGCTGGGCAAATTAGGTTGCCACTAGTTAAAAGATAATTCATTTAGGGGAAGGTGTTAAGAAGGAGAGTGATGACTGAAGAGATCCATTAGAAGGCCAGGATGGAGACAATAGTAAAAATTCCTAATGTTTTAACTTACAGCACATACTCTTAATGTGTTAGTTTTTATGTATTGATTCAGATGCAAAAAGGAAAAGTAAATGTTTATAAATATCAAAGTACCTGTTTAAAGCTAAACTTCTACTAATTTATTCTATAGTATTTAGCTTACCTAGACAGCTAACAAGTTATTCTTTCATTGCTTTTCAAAATACAGAGCCTTTATTTTTACTGACTTGTTTGAAGGTTGCAAAAATTGAGACAAAATTCTAATTACTGGGGAGGAAAGGACATTCACTAGTATTGGATACACTATTGCAGCTTTCAGCCCTATGTCAATTCATAGACTAAACAAAATAAGTGTAGGAAAGCAAAGTGTCAGTGAGAAACCAACGTTAAAGAAGATAGTTTAGCTCTTCTTGGGAGATATACTAACTCAATGTGCTGTAACACCGGCCAGTATGTAGGCAGCTTGTGTCAGTGTCGTAACTGGATAGACATACTTCCTGAGTTCTGGAGGTCCACCCTTGTGCAGGAAATACAACCTGTACAGAATTAGTGTGGATGCGAATTAAAGTATAAGAGGAAGAACATGCAAAATCGGTACTGCCTTGCTCTTACCCACTGATCAGAAAATCATGCATGTGGGTAAGGGAGGCTGAGAGCGGATTTAAGTAGAGGAGTAGAAGCTGTGTTCAACTTTATGAATTTTCATGAAAAACTTGGATGGCCTTTGGAATTGACTCTTAACTTGGTATTGGAACTAATAGTGGAACTTATGAAAATAGCATGGTTAACCAAGTCCTAGTTCACTGTGTCATGGCAGAAAGGGCCCAGGCAATGGAAAATGTCACAGGTTAAAAAAATAGCCGATACCTGTGTGCAGCGTCCAGTCATCTCAAATATACATTCCATCTTTTAAACCCCTTAATTCCTTGACACAATGGAGGATAAGATGAGGACTGCTTAGTGGTCACAGTAATTAGTGGCAGAGCAAAATGACATTCCAGATGGTGATTTTTTTAATGGAATGATTTAAATTAATTTGAATGCATTTAAATTGAATTATCACAATCCACAAACCTTATTTTGTTACATATACATGACCTTGAAAATAGAATTATAAATTGTTGCCATCTTTAATAATCTTGGAACATAGTCAGCCTTATGAGAAACCACGGTTTCATGAAGCACCATGAATCCAAAAGATAAAGTTTTTAAGTTCTACCATAGTGGATTCTTCATAATATTTTTTCCCTAAAACGAGTGTTGCTTTCTCTGACTTTAGCATCTCTCTAATCTTTATCCAGGGCTAATCTCTAAGTTATCCACACCAATCTTCAAAGCTCTGAAAAGCATTTATCACCAAATATCTTTTAAGAGTGACATATATTTTGTAATTGGATTATCATTTTTTTTTCTTTTTTTCAAAAAAGTAAAGGAAATTCCAGCACACCGAGTGGGGATTTTCTTGTCCCTGAAGACTAATTTCATGTGTATTTAAGATTGATTCCACACTCCATTTTGAAGGAGCATGCATTCTCCTCTAAGGTAGAGCAAGTGAATTTTTTTCCACCCCCATGGGATTGAACCTCAACAGGTGACTCTAAAAATACAGAGCATACAAATGCCTCTGCTGTATTAAGCTTAGATTCAAATGATCATGTTCCCTTGAAAAAATGATTTCCTGTGGGCCTTTTAGCAACTTCCCTTTTCAATGTAGAGAAAAACTTAGTCACCACAAAAACCTACACAATAAATGAAACTTGTAGATGTGGGCAGAAGATTTGGGGGTGGACATTGTATGTGTTTAAATTAAACCCTTTATCACTGAGAAGCTGTTGTATGGGTCAGAGAAAATGAATGCTTAAAAGCTGTTCACATCTTCAAGAGCAGAAGCAAACCACATGTCTCAGCTATATTATTATTTATTTTATATGTATAAAGTGAACCATTTCTTCTGTATTAATTTCTGAAGGGTTTTACCCTCTATTTAAATGCTTTGAAAAACAGTGCATTGACAATGGGTTGATATTTTTCTTTAAAAGAAAAATATAATTATGAAAGCCAAGATAATCTGAAGCCTGTTTTGTTTTCAAACTTTTTATGTTCTGTGGTTGATGTTGTTTGTTTGTTTGTTTGTTTTTAATTTTTTTTCCCCCTGTTTTTCGTTCCTTTTATTTTTGGCATACTCCATGCAGTTCTTTCACCAATGTCTGTTTGGCTAATGTAATTAAAGTTGTTAATTTATATGAGTGCATTTCAACTATGTCAATGGTTTCTTAATATTTATTGTGTAGAAGTACTGGTAATTTTTTTTATTTACAATATGTTTAAAGAGATAACAGTCCGATGTGTTTTCATGTGTTTATAGCAGAAGTTATTTATTTCTATGGCATTCCAGCGGATATTTTGGTGTTTGCGAGGCATGCAGTCAATATTTTGTACAGTTAGTGGACAGTATTCAGCAACGCCTGATAGCTTCTTTGGCCTTATGTTAAATAAAAAAAAAACCTGTTTGGGATTTATTTTATTTTTTATTTTATTTTATGTCTTATTGGGTCTCCAAGATTAATTTTGCACATCTATTGCTACATCCTTTGCAAAGTGATCATTTTGTTTCTACTCTAATGATCTGGGAAAGTATAAAAAACAAATTGAATGGGAGAGTTCAAACAGAAAAAGAATATAGCTGTGGTAGAGGCTTATCATGGGCGGCAGATGCTTGGACCAGCAATATTTATATTTTATTCACAATTTTTGTTAATTTCCTTTTTCTCACACCTTAGTGGCAAGTAACATAAACACATTCCCTCCTTCCCTACCTCCTTCCCCCCTCCCCCACTTTCTTCCTTCCCTCTCTTCTTTCTTTCCCCTTTTCTTTCTGAGTACCAACCTGGGATTGCATAGAGCAACTAAAGCTTGGGAACTATATGCAAAGGAAATGACAGTATGGGCACCAACAGGCCTATTTTGCAAACAGGAAACTCCAGTCAAGCATAAATTGATCATTCAACTTTTTTTCTTCATAGGGGTTTTCTCTAACACCACTGCCTGTCCCAGAGTTTATACAGACAGACTCACATACCCGTGCCCACATGAAGCAACCATGTCCCCATGAACCAACATATTTGCTATTCATACAACTTTGTTTTAAGCACCCTGCACAGTAGAATCTGTGAATCTGAGGCACAAAGTAACATTAACTGGAACTAGAATTCCAAGTCAGGTCTATACTCAATTCTAAAGTATATATATATATATACACACATAGATATATATATATATATATATATACACACACACACACACACCTTTACTTCCTCTTTTTGTGTTAGTTTCCTTAAGTACTGAGAAAAAAACGGTAGGGGTGGGCATGGAGGTTGAGTGAAGACATGCCTAACTTTTTAACATAGGCATTTGAGCCTTGTTCACTTGTACTGAATCTCCAAGTGAAATGTCATGTGTAAATTCATACTAAAACCTTTTGTTTGAGGTAAGAAAGTTTCATTTTTCTTAATTAGAAAATGAGAATTGTCATAGTTTCACTTGATGTTTAGTCACTTGTCTTATTTTTCTATTGTATTTTGACAGAGGAAATTTTGCCCAATGTATTTTACTTTATGAACCCAGCGACAGTGTGCATGTGGCACAGACACATGCGGCTCTGTACGCATAAGCACATGTAGTGGCCTTTGTTCCCTGCTAGGTTTAATAATGAATACATATTAGGAATTAAGTAAAAATCCTACTGAATGAGCAATACTACTTTGAAATTCATATGCATGTTGTCAGAATTCAGGCAAAAATAACTGAAATTTTAAAAAGTTAGCCATAGAAAAAGATGTAAGTTTGATAAGTACACATAATACCCATATATATGTGTACGCAATATGTGTACATAATATGCACGTGACATATATGATATGTGTACATATCTATGGGGCACAAAAAAGAGACTTTCATCATTTAAAGAAAACACTTATCTATTTTATTTGGAGATTTGCTATTTCCCATAAAAGAGTTTTCTGAAGATTGTGCCCAAATAAAAAGAGACTAGAACAGTGCAATAATTCCTTCTTGCATCAAATCAAGTGCCAACTGCTTCAAAAGAATTCTGGTGATTCTGATTGATCCAATTCTGAATCTTTCTTTGGTCTATGAGAAAGGCAGGATTCATTACAAATTCTCCATTACACCCTTTCAGGCTTTCTTTCATTGTCATGTAATCAGTGGCTAAGGAAAATAAGGACAATTGTCGATCTACAAGCAAAGAACAACAGAGCTGTTTCAAGACTTGTGAGAAACAGAGAACTGCTCCACTTGACTATGTCTGCTTTCAGGAAGAGCCTGCAACCCTGTCAGTTCTGCCATGACTTCAGATTCACTGGAGGGACACCGGAGAAGCACTTTTCTTGCAGATAACTTGGCAGTAAAATTCTGAAAGTAGTTTTGGGGAAATATTAGGCCACATGATTGAACAAAATGAATGAAGTATCTTTTTGAACTGAATTCTTCTAGGGAAGAAGTAAGAGGAAGTGTTGTGGGAAGGTTCAAGCACTGTCAGAAACCAGCAGTGAGAAGCCACCCAGGGCAACAGTTAATTTGCTGCCGTAATCCCCACTGTCATGGTGGTGGCAGCGCCTGCATCACTGTCATGTGGGGGACACAGTGTTCTACGACAAATACTGTAATGTGGCAACAAAGGTCCCATCAAATAAGCCTTTCATTAATAAAGTTGTCCCAACATAGCTGAGCACCACAGCCTAGCTATTTGAAAAGCTCGGTACTCACATGGGATAAAGGCAGTCATTACGGGGAAACTCTTGCATTGTGAAAGAAAGAAAAAGAGAGAAAAAAAAAGCTAAACACCGCTAATCTATGCCAGAAACATCAGGCCTAAGGCAGGAGGATGACAAAGCACTGCGCTTCAAAGTGCTTATTGTGCTAGAGCTTCCAAGCACTTTGAAGACAATCATCAAACCCTCCTAAATGAAACCAGGGAGGCTTCTCGCCATTGATCTCAACAACAAATGTTTGTGTTTCATGGTCAATTTATTTATCCCTCGAAGACTCTAAATTGTCATTAAATAGGATATTTTTAAAGATAAAACTAATTTTCCAAATGAGAAATCACATCCTCAACAAAAATTGCTAAATACATGAAATGATGGGGTATTGCAATAAGACATGTAGTTGTTAATGGTTTTTCAAGTATTACGGGGTTCACAGTTTTTAAATGAACTCACTCTTATGCCATCAACGTAGAGTGTTCACGAGTGTCCATGGTCCGGTTCATTTCCCCAAGAAGTTACTATCAATGGCCTCAAATAAAAAACTTGGAGCAACAAATATAGACTTTTACTTTTGGACTTGGAATAATCAGGTATGAAATCTATCAAAAAATCTAGGTAATTGATTTGATTTAATTATAGCCATTTTATGAAAACTGTCGGGCACAGGGCTCAAAAGAGTGGTCTCAAGCTCAGTGTTGCCTAGTAGGTTGGATGACCCTGGGACTCCTTGAAAGAGGAACAGAGAGCAAACACTAAAAGTGGCCCTCAATGTCCCAGTAAGCAGAGTGTCTGCATGCTTAAAGAAGCAAGACAAGTATGCCCTGCCCAGGAGAGCCAGTTCTCCCGCCCACTACTGCCCACTCCAGTTTACTCCTGCAACCAGGCGTCATAGGAAGACATGGGATGGTGATCTGGGTCTTCAAATATCTAGCAGAATGCAAAATATATTCTTAGTGCATTTTATGTTGAACAGGCACTCAATTAAGTTTCCAGTTAGATCCATCCTTTGTCTGAAAGACTGATCTTTAAAGTCGTAAACTCAGAATTAGGAGTACATGGATTAAGCGTGGAAAAAAAATTCTGTGGAAAACAAGTCACTGTAAAAACCACTTTTCAGATAATCAAAAACAGGAGCAAAATAGGGAAACACAGGGTGGTAAAGGTGAGGTCAGGTGCTTCTCTCCACCTTTAATTGGGACTTTATCGGGGAGTTGATATGATCACTTATGGGCAGACCTTTAGGAATCAAATTGACTGAAATTTCTTTGTTTTCCTGGAGGACTAGGTGCCCAGGGGATTTGTACAAGTCAGATTCAAGGATATGGTTCAAATCCCATGTGAAGAATTGGCTGAAGGAAGAAATAGAAAGAGACTTCACATCAAGGATCGGGTGTGAAGGGGGACAGCCTTTGGTCCAAAAGTAATAAGTTGTGATACTACATGTGAGAGAGTGCCATATTCCCTGAGTCTATACTGAAAACAACCCTGAGGGCTGCACAGAAAATGAACCAATATCTATTCTGAAACTTACACGGCACTATAAAGAAATAAAACTATAACAGAAAGAAAGGAAAAGAGAAAAAAGGGATCAACAACCTTGGGGGTCAGGAAATAGAGGGCCATCACTAGATTTTGGCATTCTCAAGGCAGCCTATGGAAGCAGTGGGGTTGTGATGGATCCTCATTGGAGGTGTGGAGGAATCTGACGGAGGCTTCATAGAATTCAAACTGAAGCTGACTGGGCAGTTTATGGGCACGTTGATACACCTGACGCTTCTCAAATATAACTGGATAAAATTTAGGGATGGCCTATGAGGTCAACTAAGTTTCATTTTTGAGACTGTCGGGCAAGAGCTAAAGCAACTTATTTAAATTACTTCATTTAATACAATCCTCTCTGTTTCTACAGATTTGTTAAGAGTGGAAGAAACTCAATTTGCATTAGAATTATATATAACTCAATTATACATGTATTTGTGCATACACACATATAAAAAGGACACAGAAAAGTGCGATAAGTCCTCAGGAAACATTAATTGAACCCAAAATCAAAGAAATCACAAAGTATTCCTCTTACTAACGAGAACCTTTAAGAGTAATTTATTTTTTGAAGATGTGAGATAGATTTTGAGTAAGAAGTGAGACCCCAGGAAATAATATGAATGACTAGAAGGAAAGACTTGGAGAAAGTAGGAAGCAGACATGGAAATGTCTCTCCTGACCGGAGTGGCTGAGAGGAGCTGTCTATAAGGAGCATGCACGTACCATGTGTTTAGTTACAAATTCCTGTGAAGGTATGTGGTGCTGGTCACCAATCTGAATGCTTTAATAACTCTAGGAGGCAGAACTTCTGCTCCACATTTTCAAAGATGGGCCATAGCCACCACTTCACAGTTGAGAAACTGTGCATAGAGTGGTTAAATAACTTGTCTAAAGTCAAATATCTAGGACACCAGGGAGCCAGGATCCAGCCTATGCAAGACCCTGCCTGTCAATGTAACCTCAACGATGTGCTCTACTCCTCCACCCAAGATCACGACTGCTGTAGCTCTATGATTCTTCTGAGACCATCAACTGACTTCTTCGACATCTGCTTATTAGTGTGTGTGTTTGTAGGTGGTACAAACTACTGCTTTTCAGCTAGTAACCTGCTGAATTAGAGCACTATAGTGACAAATAAGAATGCTGGGCCCTAAGACAGGAATCCAAACTTTACCCTGCTCAGTCACTAACTAACTCTGTGATACTAAGTCACATTTACATCCTTGGATTTCATTATTCCCATATGTAGAAAGGGCTGAGTTATACTATCTTAACTGTACTTCAGCCTCAAGATTTGAAAACCCAAACTGGCCAAATGGTTTAGAAGACAGATATTTAGTCAAAGTACATGCATTTGCTTTCTAACAGATACTGCCATAAGGGCCCACCTAATCATGGGACATAATTTTTAATTCATGGTATCTTTGATGTCCCAGTAAGTCATTTTGTTATAACAACAGTAACAGTAAAACATTTGACTGATGTAATTACTTATTGTGCAAAAACAATTGTCAAAAAGCACCAAAGACTAGAACAATTGCTTCAGAATTACTCATGTTTCTTTAAAGAGGTCAAGATGAGGCTTGGATACACGGCAGATAAACTTACATATATCATATTGTTGTTTTCTATCTGACGACTTTTACATGCATTTCTCATTTCTAGACTGTGTATCGTTTTGCATATTTTGGATTTCTACCTTTTTTCTCTTTCATTCTATCAAGAGAGTGTTTTTTCTGCTTCCGTCATTCTTCATTTTCTACCACACTTCATTTCTACAGAATATTCTTCAGAATCTCTCTGAAAATCAGATGGGAGAGTTACTGATGTAAAAAATACAGGCAAAGGAAGCTTTCAATGGGACTTCATATTCTAGGTAAGAAGTTTTCTAACTTAAGGGCATATAATTGCAAGTGAATCTTGAATAAAAATACATGTTCCCATCCTTCACTCACCAGAGATTTGAAACAATAGGTTAAGACTATGACCTGAGCTTCTGAGTTTTGTAAAATTTCTGGAGTAGTTACTTGATGTTTTACCATTTTTAAAAGTATTCAACAGGGTCTCCCCTGTGGTTGAGGTGGCTAAGACAGCTAGGGTGCAGACCATATAAAGACTACGTTCAAGACCTGGAGCCAAGTAAAAAAATATATGTAAGTAAGTAAATAAATAAATAAATAAATAAATAAAAGTATTCAACAAATCAATAAATACAGTCAATGGAGGCAAAGAACTCCATGAAGATGAAACCATTTATTTGTTTATATTTATTTATTTTATGTATTCCCAGTGAATGGAGATAGATGAATAGGAAAAAATTACAATTTACTGTACCAGATTACTCACCCTAAATTCCTATGTAGGAACAAATAGATGATGTATTAGCACAAAGTCATACTTATCCTGTGGGTTTTCCCTCTGCTCAGATACTCTTTTTCCAGATCTATGGGTAGGAAATGTGAGCACAGGGTATAATGACTGTAGAATTAGACACTTTTATCAAAAATTATTAGCAGCCATTATCTAGAGATGAAGATGATTTTAAGCTGTATGTGTATGACTTAGTGAAATATTCCTACCTCTTTATTCGCTCTTTACATTTAATCTGAATCATATAACTCATCTCTGAGCAAAGTCAACTTGGTTCCACATGAATGACTAACGTGCAGCAATAGCTTACTGAAAATTGTAGGCATGGAGAAACTGAAGATGAGTTGATTGTAGAGTGACTATAAATGTATTTGATTGGTCCACGCTGTCCTTTTACTTGGTGATGCGATCTTGAACTAGATGCTTTGATTTTAGATGGATTCTTCTATGGGATACAGCCCATGATGCTTGACATACTTATATCCCTGAGGTGCTGTGAGAGTGGGTTTATATCAAAGTGTTTTCTTTATTTATGTTTAAAATTTTTTCTCAAAGAAGCGTTGCATCAGAGCATTTGGTAGGTTTAAGTTATACATCATTATAAATCAACATATATATATATATATATATATATATATATATATAATACATTTGGGTTATCTTTAATAGTCCAACAAAGTACACTAGTGATTGAAGAATCAGTATAAAGATGGGATATTCTTTCCATTTTTTTTTTTTATTAAAAAAACTCTCTTACAGGAACATTGCATTTTAACATTTATATAGCTTTAAGTTACACAACATCATTCTTAAACCAACATGTGCATTCACTACATTAAGCTCACCACCAAACCGTCCAATTCTTTCACTATATAATTGATCTCTTTTACCCACCCCACTCCTCTTCTTCTGGTAACCACTAATTTAGTACTATAAACTAAAAGTCTATTATCATTTGACTTGGTTCGTTTGTTTGTTTGACTTCTCTATATACCACACATGAGTGATATCATGTTTATTTGACTTTTTCCTTCTGATTTATTTCATAAAACACTATTCCCTAGGTCCACTCATCTTGTTTAAATGGTAATATTTAATTTGGTATATATGTATCACGTCTTCTTTACCCATTAATCTGTCAATGGGTTGCTTAGGTTGTTTCCAGCTTTTGCAATTGTAAATAGTGCTGCATAAACATGGGTTACATATATCTCTTCAAAGGAGTGTTTTTGTGTTTTGGGGTAAATACCCAGAAATAAAATAGTGAAGTCATATGGAATTTGTTTTTTTCAATAATTTGAGGAGTCTTCATGCTACTTTTCTTAATAATTGCATCAGTTTAAGCTCCCACACACATTATATATGTTTTCTTTTCTCTACATCCTTCACAATACTTGTTTCTGAAATTTCACATACTAGTCACTCTCAATCACAGGTGTGAGATGGTATCTTTCTCTTTTTTTATTGCTTACAAACTATTTTAAATTGAAAGTAAGTCAATGCCAAGTGCACGTTTTATAATTTTGGTGTCTTACTGCTTCATTTTATACTTTCTTCATTTTATAAAAATACCTTCAGTATTTCTTACAAACTGGGTTAGTCATGATAGATTCCTTTAACTTTTGTTTTTCTGGGAAGCACTTTACCACTCCTATTCTAAGTTATAATGTAGCAGGGTAGAGTATTCTTGGTTGGAAGTCCTTTACTTGTAACATTTTGAATATATCTTGCCATTCCCTTCTGGCCTGTAAAATTTCTGCTGAGAAATCTACAGACATTCTTATGGGGGGAGGGAAGGTTTGTGACTCATTATCCTCTAGATGGCTTTAAGATTGTCTTGATTTTTTGTCATTTTAATTACAATATGTCTTAGTGTGTGTCTATTGGGGTTACTTTATTTGGAACTTTTTGAGTTTCCTGAATTTAGAAGTCTGTTTCCTTCCCCAGGTTAGAGAAATTTTCAACCATTATTCCCTCTATTGATTTTTCTGCCCCTTTCTTTCTTCTTTTTCTGGCCCCCCTACAATGCTAATATTATTTCTCTTAGTATTATCTCATAAGTCTCTTATTCTGTCTTCATTTCTTTTTTTCTCTTTTTGGTCATTCTGGGTGATTTCCACTCCCTTAGCTTATAACACACTGACACATTTGGGAGCTCCACCCAGCCTGCTGTTGAGCCCCTCTATTGTGTTAGTTAGTTGAACTATTGCGTTCTTTACCTCTATGAATTCTGTTTAGAACTTTCTCATATTTTCTCTGTCTTGCTGTAGATCTTATTTTGTTGATCCATTATTTTCTTATTTCAGAGAGAATCATCAAATCTTTTGAAAATCTTTTTCAGGTTGCTTAATCTTGTTGCATTAGGATTTTTCTCTGGATTTTATTTTGATCCATCGTTTGGGGTAAAGTCTTCTGTCTCTTCACTTTTGGGTTGTATGCTGTGTTTATTTCTGTGGATTGGGCTAAAAGACTTTCCCTGTTTTACATAATAGTCTTGTGTTAGAATTTCAGGCTGCAGAGTACAGGCCTGAGGCAGACGCTCCCACTACCAGGGTCGAGGTGCTTTAGGCTGAAGACAAGCAAACAGCCAAAGGCCAGAGAGACGCTGCTGTTTTCTTAAGACTCTGAAGACTCTGTTGTGATCCTCCCTGAGAGAGCTGCCACAGGAGAAACTGAAGCTTTGCAGGATAGCACTCAGCAGCTGCACCGTGGTTGTAGTTTCTGACTGCCTGCCAGGAGAAAACCTGTATTGTGGCTTACTGATGGTGGAGGGTAGATATTTTTGATCTCTGACACTACTCCAATATGGCATCCTCAGTACTAAACCTAAATCCAAAATGGTATCAGCCAGTGCAGCACCACACAGACAGAAGAGTGTCTGAGAGAATACTCAGCAGCATCTATGTTAACTGAAATGCTATCCCTCTTTGTTGTTTTTCCCACTGAAGCTTTCAATTAACAAATGAAAATCCTTCAGTTAGACATGTGTACATTTCATCTGTGAGGTCCCCTTGCTCTCTGTCTGGCATTCTCTGTTCCCAAGTCCTATTGTTCTCTAAAGGAAAGCTCCTTTGTTTTCTACACCAGGATTATGCACTCCTCTCACAGGTGCAGTTCCTGGATTCTAGGGAGCCCGATTTGGAGAAAACCCTTTAACTCCTGGGAAGAGACTCTGTTCACTGGTGTCCCTTACAATCTTGGGTCCCAGTACGCTGGCAATGATTCTGCAAAGAGTGTGTCTGGGTTTTTCCTAACCTTTCCAATGTTTTCTATCACTTTTCTTTGTGGAGATGCTGGTCCCCCAAACCTCAGTTACTTCTTGGAAGTAAATGCAATTTTATTTTGTCCCTGGAGAGGACGTAATCTCAAGTATTTGCTAGTCAACCATCCCGGGTGCGTTTCCTGTTTCCTAAGAAAGATAATCTGCCAGGACATTAATTTGTTTCTAACTTCTATTTTTTTAATTCAACAATTTAATGTTGCAACCAGCATCATTTACTGTACAACTGAGACATGAATTTATGATAAAATACAATCTGTTTGAATCTAAGTTTTAAAGAATCATAGTAACCATACAATACAATCTTGATCAATTTATAGTTTTGATAATGTGTTCCTTAATTTTGAAAGCTTTCTTTTTCATATAATTTCAAGTGAAGTTAATCTCAAAATCTCTTTGAGTTAATAAGTTAGACGTTTATCATCTCATTCCAATGTAAAGTCATTGGGAATGCGTTTATTGTAGGCTATCACTTTCCAGAGATCCATAACAGAAAACTCTGCTATTTGAAAAGGAAGAAGGGCTCCCTTGGTCCATGTAGAGGGTATATAATATTAGAATAAGTGAAATTGAGTTAACTGTCAGTAGATGGAATGGGTTTGAAAGATGTTTCTAATCATTGAAGTTATATAAGCCCTGTGATTTTTTTCGTGATTGTTTTTTAACCTTAAATAAATTAAACAGGCAAACAAGTGAATAACATAAAATGCATAACATAATGGTGAACAGAATAGCTCTAGATTAGGTAATACATATTTTAGGTCATTTACTTAGTAGCACTGTGACATTGGGAAGATTATTTAAAACAGTAGTCAGATGTCCATCTCTTTACATTTAAGATAAAAATAATGTCTACCTGATAAAACCGTTTGGAAAATTTCAAGTCAAAAAACACCTAAATGGCAGAGCCCAGAGTCTGTCATGATGAGATCACTATTGACCGCTGCTAGAAATATCTAATTATTTCTTATCACTCTACTCTCCAAGGATTATCAGAAACACCTCCTTTGGTCGGACAGTTAATCCATGCATTCCAGGACTCTAGTTCTGACAGAGGCCCCATGAGATGTTTTGGGAGATATTATTTCTGCCTGTCCATGATATCAATCATAGAGGGTTATGTTTTTGATCCAGACAGCTTTCTTTAATAATCCAATTATACCTACCCTTTTCACAACAGAAACTTCAGAGTTTAAGAAACAGCATCCTTCTGTGGCCTAGGGCCGCTGCTGCTTGCTTGCCTACAGCCTAGTGTTACTTTGATGTTAGTTTAATGTATAAATGAAAGTGCCTTCGAAATTGATAGAAACTGAAGTTTCCCATATAAAAAATTTTTTCATGATTGGAGAATACTTTAACCACCGACAATTTAGTATATGTCCGTCTAGGAGAAATGGAAATATGATCCAACAGGTTTAAATAATGACGTTTATTGCTTGTGTAACTTGAAGCCAAGTTTTCAGCCAACATTGTAAGCATAGCATCTCTGGTCACTCCCTTCACTGGTAATCTGATTCTGTCATTGACTCATAATCTTAACAAAAGCCTTAACAAAAAGTACAAAAAGGTAGGCATTATTCATTCTTACTTACATCCTGTATAGATTGCTTCCCATGGCTTTCTTTTAAAATAATAAAGATTTTTCACAGAAGTCACCAAGCATATCTTGACTAGTGATTTGCCTTTTTTAGAGAAAGAAAGCAGGAAAGTAGGTAGGAAGAAAAGAGGGAAGTAAGAACTATATTTTATTTATTATTTGTTAATTTTGGTTATTCCCCCTGCCCCAAGTCACCACCCTGGATCCATGAATTATTCCCTAGATGTAGACTTACTGCCTAAGTCAGAAGGGTGTGTCAGCTAGTAAATTTCTGATCCAGTTTTCATAGGCCAATCATAAAAACAGGAGAATATGATTGATCAAAACAAATCAACTTTTTGAGAATGGGTCAGTTCCCTAAATTCTGTTGCTATTAGACATGTGAAATTGGGTAGGGTGAATGGTGGAGAACCAGACATCCAAGTGTCAAACCTCTATTTCAATATTCTTGATAATCTCAGTAGCTACTATTTAGGTGGGCAGAATTGTTTGCTCTTAAACTAGTTTCTTGGTTTTGTTTTTGTTTATTGACTCTTTTGTTTTATGACTCTTCTGAATATTTTGTCTTCGCAGTTGCGATGGAAACCATTTAAAATCTTGTGGCATACAACAATGTAATCTCTATCCTTAATTTTTTTATTTTTATTTTTTATTGAAGATTTTTTAGGATAATGAATTTGAACCTAATTGTTTTGACCTGCATTTTCTTAATAAAATGAGATAATAAACATCTTTTTATGTGGGAAAATGCAAGTTTAAAATACAATGAAATATCACTACAAATCCACTGTGATGGCTAAAATTAAAAATGATGACAGCACCAAATTCTAGTGAGAATGCCGAGAAACTAGAACACCCATATCTTGTTAGTAAGGCTATAAAATGGTACTGATACTTCAGCAGTTTCTTATAAAACAGCATGCAACTACCATGCGATCCAATAATTCTGCAGCAATGTTTCATGAATATGGTCTGATTCATTTTCCTAAAGCATAATTTCTTAAGCAGATTCTCCTCTTTGAAAACCTCCAAAGGCTTTCTATTACCAGCAGAATGATGTTCAGGGAGTCATACTTGATGTTCAGGATGGTCCACACTCATTTCTTTTATTCTGAATTTCTTTCTTGAGTTTTCTTTATTCACTACGCTGGACCTCGGAGGTCCTCTGCGGTAACCTGGACAGCTTGTGAATGATCATGCCAGCCTGTACCACTGCAAAAATTCAGTGGTTGCACAGATCACATTGTTTGGTTTATCACTTCTGACCTTCGCTGCATGAGGTGAGGTAAAAGAGGGAAGAAAATAAAACAAAGCAAAGATGAGTGATCTGAGAAGATGCAGATTTTAAAAAAAGCAAGTCCGTGTTGACGTGATCCTCAATGTAAACAAGAGCGCTGGGTAGTTATTCTCCACAGGCAAACGAGAGAGGAACAGACACACATGTGACTTCAAAGACATGAACACATCAGTTGGCAATAAATATTTATAAAATGAGACTTAGGTATTCAGACCATTAGCCTGCCACACACTCCTTCCGCACAATGAAATATGAAGCTTAAAGTATGATAAAGACAGACAGAACAAATAGAAGAGAATCTAAATTTAGACTTGGTTACAAGTTCAAGCTTATTTTAAAATATGGATCTATGCACACAGGCATTATAGATAAAACTAGACTTTCAATTGGCCACAGTTGTCTTTCATTCACTTCCCTTTGTTTCTTCTGTATATTTTTATGGAAGGAAAAACAAATTTCTTTAAACTCATATTTTCTTTTCTTTGGTCTCATCATTCTCTGCCATATCCAATAGGACTAGAGACATTTTTACTTTGTCAAGTCATAGAATTCATTTGTTTAAATAAAGGGAAGAGGCACTTGATGCGGATTTCATCCAAGCCCAGATTTCAAGCTTTCTTTAAGTCTGTGCTAAGTGGTTTTCAGTTAAGTGTCTAAGGCAGAGCCTTCTTTCTCTGATCTTCTGTAAAGTCATCTATCAGTCATGAACTAATAAGTCATGAGTTTCAGGAGTGAACATGGGCTCTTGTGTCAGCAGAAGAGGTTGGATGAATTATAGAACTTATTCCACATTTAAGTTTATCTGATCAAAAAGTAAATGTGACCTTTTCTTTCCTTTAAAACAGTAAGAAGCATCTAACTAATGATATAAACAAGTCAGGCTAAGAATTTAAGGCCTGAGGTTTAAAGTGCGACCTCTCTAAATGAAAGGAATTTCTTTTCTGGGAACTCGAGGTCTCCGTCTCCCAAGCCCTGGTGCAGTAGAGGGCTGCCTCTCGGTCCAAGGCCCAAGTCATGCCGTTTACACGAGGACTTCAATGCCTACATGTGTGAAATAAACCACAATCATATCAAGAATTGTGGCTGATGCTGTGGGAAAGCAAGCATGCATTTAAGAGCTAGGTGATAAGAGATTGGTCTCACCTAGATGTTCTTGAATAAGTTATTGGGCATTTCTGGGTTTAGTTCTCACCTATGAACTGGAAATGACATTGGGTTTTTAATGCTTCTGTGAGGATTCAGTGGGGATGACCCCCATACATTTATGACCTTTGCTATCATTGCAGGGACGAAAAGTTTAAGCATTGAGGGGCCTGCTTACAAAGCTAGTCCGCAGAGGACAAGTTGAAAAGTATCATCTTTGCATTACAGCGTTTTTTATGTCTATCATTCAATATATTTATTATCAGGTTTGGGAAAACATTTTCTTATCTCCCACCTCATTATATCCTATCAACTGCCCAAAAAGGTCTAGTTAGAGAATTATGATCATTCCCCTGTGACTGAAGCAAAATATTAAATATATGTAAAAGAGTTGTCCCACACCATAGTTATTTTGTCTAGAGCCTGGCAACTTCTTTATATTGTATATATATAGTGATTAAGCTCAACAGGATGACAAATTCTACCCTTTATTTAAGCAAGAGGAATCAAGAAATTCCCAATTAGAAACCTTCTATTTTGGCTCCCACTAAAACCTTTGTGGCCCTAATCTGAGGTTCATTGGATACCATTTCTACGTATCTACAATGGACCATTGGAAAATCCTTGAAAATGTATATTGTACATTTACAATGTACAAATGTGATAAAAGATGTCTCTTCTGTTTTTCTCTTTCCTGCAGTACTTTAAACCTTACTACCAATTTTTGAATGGACAGATAAAAGCAGAAGAGAATTAAATAACTTGGAATGCAGCCTCCTGCTACAAGGAAATAAAAGACTGGGAGCACAAGACATCTGGTTCTGAATTCTGCCTTTGTCATCACCATCTCTGTGACCTTGGCCCAGTTATTTGACCTCATGAGCCTCAATTTCCTAATACATAAAATGGTGATGAGTTGAGGAAGAGGATGATAATTACCTCATAGGAATATTGTGAAAATTAAATGAAATAGTGTAGGCAAATTGTTAGCATAATATCAGGGACACTATACTTATTTTCTTTCTTCCCACATGTTGTCTTTGGTTTATCTTTCTTGGCCTGAAATCAATATATTAAATCCCAGTTTCGGCAGAATCTTAGAAAACTTAGATTATAAAGTAGGATTTAATTCACCATACAGACCTCTAAGTTTAGCCTTCAATAAAAGTGCAGGTAATTTACCTAAGTAAAGAATTAGCTGTGACAATTTCTTCTAAGGATGTCTTTAGAATTGCTGAGGTTTCTTTTGAAGAAAGGACTGATAAACTTTTGAAGAAAGGACTTGGTCAGTTCATTGTTTTCTTTAAAAAAAAAGTCTTACTAATGAGATTTGTAAAGACAGCTAGTCTATCATATGAACAGCTCATGAATGGAAAAAACAGACCCACTGAAACCTGCACAAGTTGACCTGGAATAGTAGTTGGATTGAAGAAACCCTTCAGTGGGAAATAAATTGGGCCAAAAACTAGAAAGTGGTTTTTTTTTTTTTTTTTTTTCTTTTTTCTTTTTTATGCTTTATTGGGGGCGGGGAAGGATTTTACTTCTGGTATTGCCAACAATTTTATAAGATGCAAACAGCTGAATATAAAAACTAAAAAGTGCTTTTATGGAAAATATTCCCTAAATATGTGTCCTCAGATAAGCACTGAGGTTTTTAAAATAATACATGTAATTAAGCACCCTAGCCTTCTACATTCCCAGATTTTTGAAGATGTGAAGCAAAAACAGCTAGCAATTTTTGTTTTGTATGAGTAGAGATTTGAATTTATCTTTGGAGGAATTCATAAATAAACAACAGTAGGGCATATTCATTAAGCAAACAAAATGTAAGAATCCACTCATGTTTGGGGAATTGATTTCAACCTTAAAAAGCCTGAAGATCTGCAATTAAACATTCTATTTAATACTATCAACTGAGGGCAAATTTCATGCAAATGACATTTACATAGATTGCATATTTTATGGGCTGGCTTTTATTTTTCTCTATGTAGATTTAGACTTCTCTATGTACACAGTTATCGCCGGTACTAGTGAAGCTGTGTATTCACTCTTTCAACAAAAATGTATTAAATGTTTACATGATTTATCCCTATTATAGACACAAGCTAGATAGCAGTGAAAGAAAGTATAAAAATTTTTGCTATCAAGGAGCTTACATTTTTGTATGGGATGATAGTCACATATAAATACATAGCATGTACTAGTAAGTATATTAATATAGAATATGAATATATACTTATTGGCAAGATTCAATGTGTCCAAGACTTGGAAATGGACACAAAAAGAAAAAAAATCACTGGATATCTTTTCAATGGAATGTCCTATCTAAGGGGTTATCTTGATCTATAAGGTGTGTACCTTGGATTGCCTTTGATTAAGGAGACTATTTCACAGCTCTGTAGGGATAGAATTTAAGTTGTAGAAATGGAAAAGAATGCAAAAGACTTCAGCCATAGCAATGCAAATGAGTCTGTGCCTGGTGTGCTGGAGGGGAAATTTCCCCTTATTCCTCTCTTCACTGAAGGTCAAATACTCATCAGATATATAAACAGGAGAAAAAAGAAACAACTTAATTATGTGCATAAAGGAGCCCATATAGACAAGAGGGCTCCAAAGACAGAAAGGTTTATATGCCATCCTGAGATAAGGAGTAGGATAGGGGCTTGAGGTCTGAGATAGGAAGGGGGTAATTCACAGGACAATAAGAAAAACAAATGTTTGATAATTAGATGTTTTCCTGTCATTCAGATAGGTCATAAAATGGCCTTTCTGGTAATCACTCTTATGTCCAAGACCCCCTATCTATTCTTCCATGTAGTTAAGAAGAGGCAAAATTTTCTCTTAATCCTGTTGGGACTTGATTGAATTCAGCTCAAAACAACTCCCATGCCAAAGAGGTATATCTTGGGGAGGCCTATTCTGAACCCCTTCAGAGGAAATCCTATTGGATTTTCCTTAAGACTATAAATCTCTTCAAGACAATTTCTTAGTATGTCAGTTTTAACATCTTACTGTTCATTGACCAATTAGTGAATGAAAATATCATCTTTTATATATTTTCACTTTGTATTTGTTTGAGAGTCATGATGTTACCCTTTTAAAATTACCTGCTCATATATTTACATGAAATATTATGTTAGTATAGCATATCAGAAGGTGATATTTGTTATGAACAAAAATAATTCAAGGAAGGGAGTATTTAGATAAAAAGGAGCCACCAGCACAAAGACCCAGAGATGCAAACCTCTCCAACTGTCTCAGAAATCAATAGGAGACTCAAGAGCCTGGAGCAGATGAGCTTGGAGAGACAAGGCAGAGGCTACTATCACATAGCCTTGGAGGACTTCTAAAGATTAAAATCTCTTCTTTGAGTGACATGGGAAGCACAAACCAGTTTTAACAGTTTTGGGGTCAGGACAAGAGGACCAATGGAAACCAAACTCCGTGTATCCTTAACCCCCCATCTCTTGTCCATTCCTCAAGTTTAAGTGTGTGCCCAGGTCCTATGTGCCTCATCCAAAGCGATAGACAGAGAAGAGGCTCTCATCACAGGACAAGTGGTTTGGATGTGGGTTGGATTACTCTGGAGACTGGAGACAAGGTTCAGTGCTCAAACTTGAGACAAAACAATGCAAAAACAAAACAAATAAACAAATAACACAACATCTTGAAGGAATCCAGACCCAAGATGTGAAGGAGTGCCCTGCCATGACCATCTCATGGGAATCCAGAGCATCTGTTGGAAGCAACATCCTCCTCAGATGAAAATAACAACAGGATGAACCCACAGTTCATTCTTGGAGAGGTTAGTACTAATAGAGACTAGAAATCCCACAGCCAATTTAAAAGGAAGCTGGTGTTCTCACACCTTGAGTGGTGAATTCTCAAAACCAGTGCCATAAAGAAGACACCTGACTTAATGATAAATAACCGTACATAAGCATTGAACTACTTGAAGTAAAAATCAGTATTTCTAAAACTTAGCAGAAACAATGCACACTATAAAACACAAGGTGAGTTTTGGAACTTCATGCCGATATTTATATAGCACCCAGTATGTAGTACATAGTTTGTGACCAGATGTACATGGGATCCAGCTACAGGGAGCATGGCTCAGAAAATTCTGAGGACAAAATCAGGACATGTTGTGTGACCCTCAACTTTTCCAAAATCAAGACACACTGGAGACCCTTCAACTCCAACTTGTACTTTTTTGAAGATAGGTTATTTATTCAGTTGTTTATCTAGGGAGTTTATAAGATTTTGAGCTTTGCAATATTTTTTGGTGGTGGTGGTGCTGGTGTGTGTGCCCGTGTGTGTGTGTGTGTTTGAGCTTTGCAATATTTGGTGGTGGTGTGTGTGTGTGTGTGTGTGTGTGTGTGTGTGTGTGTGTGTGTGTGAGTTTGGGTGAAAGCTCCAAATCTATGTTGTTTAAAAAATGTTCTGTTCTGGAGATTGAATGTGTCTGACTTATTATGTTCAACTTCCTTCCATGTCAGTTACTTTTCATTGCTTCCCTTTTCAGGTATCCTATTTTGAAACAGAAAAGCCTATCATACCTGCAAGTCTATATCATTCAACTGCAATTTTCACTTTGCAGCCTTATGTCTATGCCCAAGCTTTTCTTTTCCCTTCCTAAACTGAAATATAACATTTATTGACACTCCATTCTGTGTTTCTTCTGCTGTTTCAAAGGGATGACAAGTTATGGTGGGCGCATTCATTTCCTAAGTCTGCTGTAACAACTTACCACAAACTTGGCAACTTCAAATAACAGAAATTTCTTCTTACAGTTCTGGAGGCCAGATGTCCAAATCAAGGTGTCAATATAGTCAGCAAAGACTCAAGAAGAGAATCTTTCTTGTCACTGGCAGCTTGTGGGGGTTTTAGGTGTCCTTTGGCTTGTGGTTCATCACTCCAATCTTTGTCTCCCTGTCCACATGACTTTCATTCTGTGTCTGTGTAATCCTGTCCATCTCTCAAATTTCCCTCTGCCTCTCTTTTATAAAGACACCTGTCGTTGGATTTAGGTTCCATTCAGATAATCCAGGATTAACTCATCTCAAAGTATTTAACTTAATTCAATTTGCAGATTTTTTTTCGAAGAAGATCATTATTGCAGACTTTGGATTGAGATGTGGTCATATCTCTGTAGGAGGTGCAATTCAATGCATTGCACTGGGACCTAGAGGAAGTTTCTTTACTCAGAGAACTTTGCTACCATAGTGGCTATTGTTTATCAAAAGTGATATTGCTATGTGCCCTGGTGGAGAAGCAATGAGGTCCACTGCCTCTAGACTTGAGTGCAGTTCACATACATCCTAAGGACCCGCGTTCAGGTACTGGGTTCAAGAAGAACGACCAAGATGAGCAACTAAATAAAAATGAATAATGTGTTTCTTCCTCTTCTCTTATCCTGCCTGCTTGACTTTCCTTCATCCTTCCTGTACCTTTCCTTAGTAAAAACAAACTAATATTGCCCATGTACATTACAGGAAGAAAAAGACTTCACTGGACACCAGGAAGAGCAATTGTATTATGATCTATTCCTTATTAAGCATTTTAAGCCACCCAGGCCAAAGACAAATATTCCTTCTTCCTGTAAAATGTTAAACCAGGGACATATAACATGTTATATAGCTCACTTGAGAATGACACCCACTCCTGATTGGACTTATATAGTCACCTTTTTACATTTGCTTATTTCTAAAAGCATAAATCATTTGAAATTTCAACATTATATAACAATTGGTCACATTTTATAGGTGTCCAAAGGAATGATTAAAATTCTTTGAAAGCAAATATTTTCTGGTAGGATGTCTTCAGTACTTCAAAGAAAGATTTTAACTGGGGACATGATGGTATTGCGTGTAAGGGCATGGTGTCCATAAACTACAATTGATTCAGACTGAAAACTTCCAAGGGACTGAAAGCCACAATTTCAGTTGAGGAATAGTAAATGACTCTATTAGTTATAATAGAAATACACAAATAAATATAGCAGTATGAGCCTGCCATTTTAAACAAATTTTATTACTTAGGTGAATTAGTAGATCCAGAATTCAAATGTATGTCTATAACTTTCATTGACCAGATGGGTTATGGTCCTATTAGCACATGTTGACTCAAAGTATGCTGATGAGTGTGTCTATGTGCTAACATATGCTCATCATTTAGACATGTGCAATGCACTCCTTCTGTAAAAAATAGCTTGTGAGTGGCCAAAATTTGAAGCACATGTTATTGCCATAATAAGATAGGGTACCAAAGAAGAATTTGCTAATGTGATTAGCAAAGATCTAGGCATTTCTAAGCCATTCTATTATATGTAGACATTCTGGCACAAGAACACTTATGAATGCTTTTCATTTAGAAATATAATATTCTAATTATAGTGCAGAAACAAGTTATAAATCTATTAATTTGAAATGGCAGAAAGTATTGGATTTTGAGAATTCTCAATCACACTTCAAACAGTGAATTAAGAATGTTCTACAAGGGACAAGGAAGTCATTTGTTCAAGAATGAGATTTGGAGTACTCTCCTTTCATACACATGAATTAATTCTGACTAATATTACTGACATGTTCTCTGAATTGTATTGATTTAGGTATGAGTCACACTGAAAAATGTTTTCATTTAAGCCACCAAGTTTAGCCAGTGAATCCTTGTGGCATTGTCTGAAATTTACCATGTAAGTACAAAAGAAAGTACCAAACTGTTTTTCTTTATTTAAGAAATATCTCTGTGGGACTGGGCAATGCATTCATAGAGATTGCAAAAATAACAAATTGGTGGTGGTGGTAGGTTCCTTAAGGCATCAGGAATATAGAAAATTCTATAGACCATCTCTTGAAGGAAAAATTTGGAAACTGAGGTAGGGTTGTATCCCTGGGGTTTGGAATCAATGGTTCCTGAATTTTTTTCTGAAAAGTTGACATAATTAAAATAACTCACTGACAGTCGTGCCTCTTCAATATAAACAAAGAAATCAACATGTTGGATGCTTGGGTTAATGGTCTTGGTGGTGTGGAGGATGAGAAAGAAAAATTGGTTGGTGAATTAAGCCTTCTAAATTTTTTTTTCACTTGATGGGAAAGATTGCCAAAAAGGTCCCATCGAGTATATTATCTCAATAATTGGGTTAAATGACCACCGTAAGTTATGATGATTTAGATGTTGATTTTCCAACTGTTTTATACTCTGAAGCCAAATAATTTTAAGAGAATCATTTATATATGGAGTAGATATGGATCAATACTTGATCAATACTCTCTCTCTCTCTCTCTCTCTCTCTCTCTCTCTCTCTCTCTCTCTCTCTCTCTTTCTCTCTCTCAATAGTCCCCTTCCATTGTGAAAAGGTTCACCAGACCAGCTGAATGAATGTTGACACTTGAACATCACAGCATCAAGAGTGCCCACCTTAATTTGTTCAAAGCATCATGGTGGGAGGACATTAATTATGTGAAGAAAACTTTGAGGAGACTATTCTCTCTTTGAGTATTCTAAAGATTTTTTTCTCTGTTTCCCTCCCTAGTGGTTGACATAGAATCTGAAGACTTACTAGTTATTGCATAATACTTTATCTTTTCAAGATTAAGATTATTAGCAAATAAAATTATAGTGAGGGATGGTAGAGAAATCTAACCTCAAATAAATGTAAGATGTTAACAGGCAACTTGCATGACCAGTGCTACTTTTCACCCATCTGTTTTGCCCTCACTATTTATACCAGCAAATTAAATTAAAAATGGTAAATCAGAGAAGAGAAGTTTGTCTACTATGTCTCCATAGAGAGCTTGTTTCTCCAGAACAGAGTCTAGGAATGCTTCATTATCTATTCTTCTATGTCCACACAAGTTCTTAATGTTCAGCATGACTGGATGTCAGCATGTTTTGAGCCAGATCCCTACCAAGAGCTTGCCAGAAGCTGAGACCTGGGTTATTACCATGATGTCCCTCATTATTGTGGCAGTCTCCACAGATGCAGAAAACATGTGGTTGCTACTTGTAAAGAAATTCAGTATCACTTTCCTCTTGGATAGAGTTGTCTTCTTCATTTTAATGGGCATAGCCATCAATTAAAACTCTTAGTGACTCTGACTTCTCATCACATAACCTAAAATTGGGTATGCGGCTCATTGGGTACCAGGAGTAGAAAAAAGTCACTCCCAGGATATTAGCTGAGAAGATAGAGCTTTTCATCAGGCCGAAAGATTGTCTCTATCTTTAAGATTCCTAGTCTCGGTGCCCCTGTAGACAAAGAATGCAACAAGGGCACTCCACTGTGGCTTGACACACATGGTCTGACTGGATGGAAAGCCTCTTGTTTATCTAAATTTTAAGTCTGAAAGGACTAAAATATATCCATGGAAAGTTCTTCTCCAAACTTCTTAGATTTATGACTGGTACCCTCCTGAAAGAATAATGGAGAAATTGTTCATTATGCACTGGTATGCTCCTAGGAACTGGCTCTGGTTCCATGGACTGGGCGTGGTGGTGGTAGGGGGGTGGGGAGCGGGGGTGGTGGTTAGGGAAATAGTCACAGTTCTCCCTGCCAAGGAACAGACAGGGCTGACCTTTCCAGTGGGCAGATGTACCAGCTGCCAGCATCTCCACCCAACTGCCAGCTCCAGTTTGAGAAATTGCACCATTAGAGTTTCATTCCTTTGGGTCTAGAATCTTTTGAATCCGCACAAACATTGCATTATCCCTTCCCCTCAGTAAAGGGAAGATATGTACATATCCTTGGATTTGGTCAGTTCTTGGAGAACAAGAACCAATGGAAATGGAATTTAGTTTTCCTAAAGTGTGGCTGATGAGTTTTTTGGTTTTTTTCTAGTAAAGATTTTGAGTGTATCAAGTTAAGCATGTATCTTAAAATAGAAATCTAGGGCATATCCTGGTAGACTAAGATGTTTGGTCAGCTGCCTCCAGCTGCAGCGCAAGCCATATGAATTCTTGAGTATCTGGATTTGTTTCCCAGGCCAGGGAGAGCAACCAAGAGGTACAACTAATAAAAATAGAATGCATATACCTCTTGCCTGTCTGACTACTTGCCTTCATTTCTATCTATATACCTTTCCTTTTAAAAATAGAAATCTAGGGTATTGATCTGTTTAATTTCTTTATTTTCTATATATAGTGGCTATGATAAGAAGACTGATTGGATACTATAGAATTTAGTGACTCCTGGACCTTCAGACATGTAAAGTTTTATGAAAAGCACTTTGATGTCTTCTAATAATTATCTACATATGGAATACATTAACATCTAGTCAAAAGTATATAAGTTCTGATTTGAAAAGCTATTTTTGTAATTTTGTTATATATGGTGAATTTAACTTCATACCAAAATTTAAATATGTGCGGTTTTATATTGACATGGTCCCAAGTATTGCCAAAATCTAAAGACCTTAGAAAGCTATCTCAGTTTAAAGAGAAAGAGAAAGAAACAACAAAATGTTTAATCTTTTTTGTTTAATAAATGATAGAATAATAACAAAATAATAACAAAAAAACCTTAGCTTTGCAGGAATATAGCAATACAGTGTACATCTTATTCTTTGGTTTGATTTCTCCTAGGTGTCTGAAGCCTATTACATATCTGCTGGGTGTTCCAATAAATTTTTGCATTACTCATTACTGTTGATTGAAATGTGAAGTTCAGTGCTAGTTCACTGGGTCAGATTTATGAATATGGGAAAGGAAGTTACACCAGTAAGCTGTCTACCCTTCCCACTCTTCTTTCCCAGTGATCACCTTATGATTTTTTCTATGAGGGACCACTTCTGATCACCTACTTATGCACTTGGGATGTGTTGTGAAACGAGGGCCGACTACCCTGGAAAATTCACAACCACTGAGGACTCAGTGGCAGCATCGGGCAAGTAAAGTGATCTGCCAGGAGAAGAGGACATTCGTGATTCTTCTCGGACTCTCAGATACAGTCTTTCTTGAATGTGCCTACAGTTCATAGATGATGCAGCTACAACAGGAACCCTGAATTCACTCAGGGAATGTGGCAAAGATATGTAAGACATATTCCTGATCTTGAGCCAGCATCGTAGGCACAGTAACACCAGGAACATGAAAGTTGGAAATGTGGTTTCAATAAGAACACTCTCAAGACAACGTGCACATTGGAGATAATTCACAACTAACTGGAGACTTGCACAGACCTCCTGAAAGCCCTGAGATGAATATTTGAGATCTGTATATTGTGAGAACAAAATATGCTCATCTTTCTTCCTTTACTCAGTATTACACACTGCCGGATTTCAGGCTTTCTCTGGGAAATCTTGTTTTTACTGAGGGTTTGCCTAGAGAAATTTATAATACAGAAAGCTAAAAAAATTGAATCATGGAATGTTTAAGTAGCATGTAGCTTCTGAGTCTAGATAAATCATAAGCTATTTCACATGTGCATAGACACTTCACTGAAAAATACAAATCAATAAATAATATCATCACTGGAAATAATTGTCATCATCATGATCATCATCATGATCATCATCATGATCATCACCTTAACTCTTGGAGGGGGAAAATAAAAGATTATGCATTCAAAAAGATTTATTATCTAGAGGTCATTTTTAGTCTACATAATTGTAAAAGCACAAAAGCAGACTAACAAACCTCCAGATATTTTGGGAATATGTATAAAGCAAAGCAGAGAAAGTAATAATCTCAATGCAGGTGAGGTATATTCAAGGGCATATACCCTTGTTAAACTTTCCATTTTCTGTGAGTTTAGGTTTAACACCTGTGACTGCACTGCAATGCCTCTGTGAGTGTGTGGTGAGGAGAGAGAATCTGGTTGTTGCTGGGAATTTAGCTCTGGGGTCATTAGATGTGTTGAACTTCAGAAAGGTTTGGACAGTAAGATCAGTTCCTCTACAAGTACTTGAAGGTTTATGGACATAAAGTTCATCTGAACCCTGCAAACCTATGGAGTCAGCCACGTTGTCTGGAATCACGGACAGGATTAGGCTTTTCCCCAAGCCTTCTATCACTTCTACTCTGAACCCTGCTAGAAATCAAACAAGAAAAAGCCTTTCCTGTCATGTTTCGACAACCCCAGTTTTATTCCCTGCTATAAAGTCTGTGTCCAAATATTTCAGCATATCAAGTGAAGGTTGATAATATACATGGGCAAAGGTTCAGAGGGTGGGTAGGAGCCTGAAAAGGGTCACTCAACATTACATAAATGATGTACTCCTATGAAAAATTAAAAAATGACCCCACAGTTATGTAAACAGCAACTTTTTCTGGTGCTGTCTCCAACAGCACAGCCTTAGGTATAGTGTTCAGTTTGACAAATAAATCAAACAACAGAAAATGTCATCTGCAAATGAAAATTTCCCTTCTATGATAAATAAAAGGAAAAACAACATCTAGTAAATTGATTGCGTCCAAGCATGTATCTAGCCTGGTGTGAACTTAGGAAAAGATAAAATGTCATTCTTTAATTCCACCTTTGCCAGTTTATCCACGCATACTGTGTATAATACTATGCTATTTCATATTCCATTTAATACTCCATATAAACTTGTCTAATCTGATCATTTAATCTATAGTTAAGAGCTCTAGATCTGTGAATAACCTGAAATAAAGATTACCTCCAGGTGTCTTCACCACAAGAATACTGTATTTATCTTAAACATTATTTCAATTATGTTCAAATGAATGCATCTCAGTCTTACTCAGGAGAGCAGGTACCAAGACCAATTACTAGTAATCATCTTGAGTTACATGATACATATTGTGCAAATCTGTTTTCTTTTTTTTAATATTAGTAATATTCATTCTCTCATTTGTTCACAGTGCTGTCCTTTTAGGATATTGAAATTGCATCTCAGTCTAATTCTCTTTCAGGTGTTTTAAGCCCTATGTTGTAAATGGTACACAATGACAAAATCATTTGCAGGCATGTATACATGTATGTGTATGCATGTGCATGTATGAGTAATGTGTGTACGTATGTGTATGCATGTGTATACATGTATGCATGCATGTGTGTATGCATGTATGCATTTTCTTCCCACCCTAGCCCAGGTCCTTGACTTAGCTGCCCCTTAGCTGCCTGAGTCATGAAGCGGCGTGGCGGTGCAAGACCAAAATCAATATATTGAATGACAACTAGAAACTTTAAAAATAAAGTAGAGTAGAAAACATTAGAGTCCATCCCTTGTAGCATGAATCACTAATGTAAGGACAGAATTTTGTTTTAGTTATATGGGTGCACATGTTTATGCTGGTCATTGTACAGAACATATTTCTTCCCATGAAGAAGTTTGAGGCGTCCAACTGTCCCAGTTTAAATGTTTGTTTCTGTCTGGTCTCACCACAGCAACCAGAATGCGACCTTTTAAAATCTATCAGATCACGTCACTCATCTGCTCAGAACCCTCCAAGGACCTTGCCCCTGAACTCAGAGGTGCCTCTGTGGCCTCTGCTGCTTCACTCTCCCCCTCACTGCTCTGACCACGATCTCGCTCCTTTCTGTTCATCAAACACAGCATGTGCAGAGGCTGCTTTCTGCCCAGCATTGTTTTTTCTCAAATCTTCCTCATTCCCTCTCACCTTTCAAACTTGGCTCCAATAATTTCTTCTCAGGGAGTCCTCCTCCAAACACTCCTTTTCAAATTGTGATGCTGGTCCCATCTGGCCCTCTGCACCCCATTTACTCGACTGCCCCCCTCACCTCATGTAACTTATAACCCTCCATGATTTTCTCATTTGTGACATTCAGTCTGTCTTTCATGACTAATATGTGAATTCCACAGACAGAAATGTTTGTTCTGTTATGCCTATATACCTCTGACACTTAGAACCATGCCTAATACATAATACTAAAAAGTAAAAACATGAATACATAAAATAACTTTTACAGACTTGAATGCATTTACGGCCAAAGCGCATTCAAATCTACAAGCACAGCTGCTTGCCTCTGGTGCAATTGGAGGTGTTAGAGCTCTTTCATCTTTGAATAATTTCCATGAACTCCCACTTATGTCTCCATTGGGTTGTGGAGGGAGATTCACTGAGTGCTTGCCCCCATGGTTTGTACTAGACCAAGGAGACAATCATATGGAAAGCACATATCATAGCAAAGAAGCTGAAACTTTCTGAGCACCTAGACTGTTCTCTCGTGACCCCTCCCATCTGACATTCCCAGTCTCATGACTCATCTGTTGGCACTTCACCGACCTCCACCTGCTCACCCAGAGACTGTTTCCTACACCCGCTGGAACTGCAGTTCTCCGAGTGGATTGCTATTTCATACTTTGCAAAATATTATTCCCTTTGCCTGCTGCTTTTCAGCCCTTTACCCATTTAGCGAACTCTCATTTATTTATTTATCCATCCAGCATAAAGAGTTTCACCTTATTTATGAAGCTCTCTGACGTTCCCTGCCATCCAGGCATTCTTGGTACTTAGAAGAGCCTGGTTGAGTAGAAAAAGTAAAGACAAACTAAACTTTTCCATTTACTAGCTGAGGCAATTTACTTTTGTCTCAGTTTTCTTACCTGGTAAGTGGGGAAAAGAATGGCTCTCTGGTGGAGCTGTTTTAAATTAAGTAAAATGGCCCTCTCAAGAATGATGCCAAGGTATGGCAATGTGGAAGTATATAAATGCCACTTTCTTTTCCCCTCTCCTGAAACACTGTGAGTTTATCAGCAATCAGCACTTTGGGAAATTATTTTTTCTCCTGTCATTCATTTCACCTCTCCCCCAAAGGCTTACATTTTTGTATTTCCAGCACTCAACATAGTTCCAGGCGCATAACAGGTGTTCGATCAATGTTCATAGAAAGATGAAATGAGGATATTCATTATTAGAAATGACTAACATTTATTAAGTGCTGTTGAGTCAGCCTGTAACAGGATCACCCCTTGTATTCCTGACAGTTTTGCTGTGAGACAGTGTCTTAGTACCCTATCTTACAGATGAGGTAACTAATTCTTAAAGAATTTAAATAATTTGCCCAAAGGCACAGAGCTGTGATGAGGCAGAGCTGGAGTTTGAAGCCAGTCAGTACACAGAATAAGTTTCAAACTATAGACCACACCTCTGAGTGGAATTTTCTAATTTCAAGGGTAAGCCCTTGGTCAATCTTGATGCTATTTCCATGGTTCCCCACTCTACATACAAAACAATCCTGTCGGACAGGCCCAAACATCTGGCCAATGGGAACTGGACAAAGCCCCATCTGGAAGCCATCAGCACCTCTCATGGGTCAGCTGTAAGGGATTTAATTTCAAATGACCCAATACATTTCCTCTGCTTCCCCCCTCACAGAAAATTTGTTGGCTGCACTGTTCTGATAGCTTAGGGGTAAAGGGTCCATTTAAATGGCAACTTAATCTCAAATCATTGAGTCCCTATATGCTATTTGCTATTGTTGAAGCATATGTTTCCATTTTCCAACCAAATCTACGTAAGAGGCATTCAAATGGCTCCACGAATTCCAGGTAAATGTGAAAGCTCTGACTGGTCCTAATTGAACAAATACTCTCCTTTTCCCCATTCATTTAAACAAGCTTAAGGTGCACTGCTTCACTGCAAACCAATCTTCTGCTTTTAAGCTTGGTCGTTTAGTGGCACATGCATCCTACAAACTGGCCAAGAGTCAATTGCCACATGTCCCCTGTTGGAAATAGCAGTCAGGTCTTCACACGTGGCTGCAGGGTGGAATTAGGATGATGGGAAATGGGATCAACAGCAAAGTTTTTGATTCTTGCCCCATTGTCATAACTCGTAGCTGTCAATCCAGCCATACAATCTCAACTGAATTAATAAAAAAAATAATCAGTTTTTTTCCCATCAAGACTAGAGACTTAAAAATCAGCAAAGTACACAAATTCCTTTTTCTACTCTTAGCAGTGATTCTTGTCTAGAATCTTGTATTTTAAGAGTCAAAGAAAGACCTATTTTTTCCTTTTGCAGAAAACAAAATACTTGAGTTGAAGATGACTTTTCTGAGCATCCAGGAAGACATCTCCAGAAGTTTCCCAAAATTTGCTGATATAATCAGGAAGAAGAAATGTTTTAAGAAACAAAACTTTTGCTTTGCTTGTATAGAAGCATGCCCTTATATTTTTAAATAAACGCTAATTTTTCACATGATTTCCTTTGCTAATAAAACCATTCAATTCCTAAAGTCTTACTAATAATGTTATGACTGCAGTCTTCCTAGTAAAATTCTTAGGTGTTTTTTAAACATCAAAATTGTTTTAAACTATGGATATTGGTGTGTGTACTTCATTACTTCATTGTAACTATTTTTTAACTAACAATATGGTGCTTCCATGTGAAAACATTCTGAAGTATTATTCACAACAGTTGCAGATATTTAATAAGACAGACTAATTATTCTTTATCTTATTAATGTGTTACTGTTAATAACAATATCGCATCAAATATATTTGTATTCACACACACAGAGGTCTATACACATATACAGTTCTTGGCTTATTTCTCAAAAATTAATCCTAGAGAGGGGATATGTCAGATTAAAAGATGTACACATTTTACACACAATCATATTCAAATACTCTCTAGGGACATTGTACCAATCTATTAAAACAATAGCAAATATACCTCAAATTCTTAAATGAGATAGTTACATGGATGAATTATATTTAGACAAAATAGCATTTAATAACTCTCTACCATGTACAACTGTGACATCTAAGACAATAGTCTTTACATATCTTGGCTAGCGCCTATAGAACTGAGCAGCATAGGGTATCTGTGATCCCTTTTGTCTCAGAAGTAGGCACATAGTGTCACAGAGGCAGAGGCTATGAGCAAAGGCATGAGACGCGGCTGAACCTTATGTCTTCTATGAACTGCCTTCTTCATTTCTGTGATTTCTTCTTATACATCTTTATTCTCTTAGCATGCTTGATGGCTCCTGAATAATGTACCTCAAATTATTAGGCAAATTTAATGAAAAAAATGTCATTATTAGTAAATTTCAGGCTAAAATATTCACGTGTCATTAATAAGTAAAATTTATATATATGTACCTTGAACTTAGAACAAATAGTAATCCTCATTTCATTTATTTGTCCATCCATTCATTTAATATTTAAATATTACGCTATTTGAATGTCCCTGGGTAGCTAGCGTTGAACTAAATAAATAATTTCCCTGCCCTTATGGAGCTTACATTCAAGTAACTACAGTATCACAAATTTAGCAAACTCTATGAAGTATCGCATGCTATGTGAGGGTATTATAGGGAAATCGAAATAAATGGTGGTGGGGCAGAGGGAGGACATCTTCTCTGAATAAACATCTTTTGAAGGATGTGGAATGAATGAACCAGATCAAAGAGTGGGAATTTCGACACCTCCTCCCAAATTTAGACAAAGGACTTAGATGACACAGAAATCAACTCCTGGGTGTATACTCAAGAGAAATGAAAGCATTCATCCATGCGAAAATTTATATTCAAATATTTTAGCAGCTTATTCATAATAGCCAAAAAGTAGATACAGTGCCAATGTCCATCACCTGGTAGATGGATAAAGAAAACATGTCCTGTCCTAAAAGTAGATGTGGCAATAAAAAAGAATGGAGTATTGATATATACATGAAAATTGACAAGATTTTTCTAATTAAGAAGTCAAATGCAAAAGATCACGTATTGTACAATTCCTTTTATATTAAATGTCCCAAGTAGACAAACTTGTAAAGGCAGACACTGGTTGTCTGGGCTCTGGGTGAGGTTAGAAGAAAATGGAGAGTAACAGCTAATGGATAGAGAGTTGCTTTTGGGAGTGATGAAAATGTTCCAAAATTGACTGTGGTGATAATTTGTACAGTTCTGGGAATATACTAAATCATTGAATTATACATTTTGAATAGGTAAATTGTATGGTATGTGAACATTAATAAAGTTGTAAAAAAAAAAAAGAAAAGAAAAATGGGTTTAACTCTGTGAGATTCATTAATCCACCATGAATCCATTAGTTGAGGGAGATCTGTGGAAAAATATTTGGGTTTGTTTTCCTCTGTCCTGAGCTCCCTAGAAACTCACTATCCCATGGGAAAATGAGAAAAAAATTAATCGAATTTTACATTGGATAAGGTTACTTTATTTCATGTCATTTTACTTGTGAATAGACACAGGTCAGCCTAAGATGCAATCATTGATCAGTGAACCTATTTCTTACATGTCTCTGTCTTATTTTCTACTTATGGACTAACATAGCTACAGTAGAGATTAGGTAAATAACACAAAGGTAAAATGCATAAAAGTATGTGAAATGTAAAATAATTACATTAAAATGTCAGAAAATGCTCAGCTGTCTTAGGTGGTGAATCTTTTATCACATAACGAAGATTTGAATTTTCCTTTGGATTTTATCTAGTAACTACCCTGTAAGTAGAGGGCAACGAACAATAGTGGCAGCTTATATAGTTTAATTAAACATTGAATCCTCTTTCTTCTAAACTATAAAGATGTCCCCAAACAAGTGTATAGGTCTTGCTTTGTCGTTTTTAAATAGGATTTTTCTATCAAGCAACTAAATATAATGCAGGGAGGTGCATTTGTATCAAGAAATTAGGTGCTGATGGAGATCATTTCCAAAGCACAGAGCAATGGACTATAGATATTGAATTATATGGTTTAGGAACCCTGGAACAAATTACAAGGTTCTCCCAACAATCTTTTAGGGTTCTTTTTAACTTATTTTGAGCTGTCATAGATCATGTATGTGATTTTCATCCCTGGCATGAGACAGGACTTTTCTCAGGAACTGGTTGTTATTCTTGCCAAGATCTCAGTGGGATATGATTCTGCATTTGAGGTTGAAGTGAAATTCTCTTTGAACTGTCCTAGGATTTCTTTTCTTTATACTTTTTATTTATGGAGAAATTGTAAATCGATTTTCCTTATGCTTTAAACATTAACAAAAACTGGAAGAAAATATACTAATAATTTCAATAATGGTTATCTTTGGTTTATAGTAATGTTTTAAACTTTCCTGCAATAAAGTTTTATTACATCAGGGTTGGAGAATAAAAATATGTGCCCTTGAATTTCTCTAAGAAAGTAAATTGCTTATTTGCTGCTTCTTTCAAGACAGCATCTGGAATTCTAGTGTTTCTAATAACCTGAGTCCATTCTTATTTATTACATCACAGAGTTTATGTTTTGGAGTCAAGCAAACTAAGGCTTAAATCTCTGCGTTGGCTGATAAGAAGGGAACTAATATGAGATGCTGGTTCTTGGTGCCAAAACCAACTCTGGAGATGAAACAAAAACGAGACAGGAATCAATTGCACCCGGATCTCAAAAACTGTGAAACACTCACGGAGAGACAAGCATGAAAGGGAAAGGAAGCAGCAGGCACGAGCAGAAGAGCATCAAGCACACATGAAGTGAGATTAGAAGGAATTTTACTTCTGAGGGGACGCAAAACAGAAGCTCCGGCTGCCAGGGTAAGCACACAGCATTGAGGTCAGTCTGTGTATCTTACCTTGGACCCCAAGTGAAGCTATCTGTAACAGAAAAAGGCTGATGATGATCAGGCAGATGTAAAGTGAGGGTCCTGGTGGCTATGAAAAATGAGGAGAGACTGGGCCCAAGGTTGCAGCTTTGTAGGTTTCCCAGTGCACCTCCCAGTGAAACTGCTCTGTCTTGTATTTCAATGGTATATATGTGTCATTACAGTTTTGTCAAAACCCATATAATATAAAGACCAAGACTTAACCTTAATGCAAAAACCATGGACTTTGGGTTAAAATGATGTGTAACGTAGGTTTTTAACAAATGTACCACTTTGGTGCGTAATATTCATGGTGAGGAAGATTATGTGTGTGCAGGGATGAGGGTAAAAAGGAACTTTATAATTTGCAGTCAGTTTTGCTAGTGAACCTAAAAATTCTGTAAAAATAGTTTCTTGATCGAAAAAGGAAAGGATTTATCATAATAGTTTTTTAAAGTTCAATATCAGAAAATCTATTAATATTTACCCAATCAAAGGCGGGAAATGGAAAAAATGGAAAATGGAAAAAAATTTACATTATTATCTTAGCAATTAATAGAAACATTGTGAAAGTTCAATCCATGTTTACAATAAAATTCTCAAAAAAGGATTGGAAAGGATTTTCCAACTCTAAAATAATTTATTTAAAAAAGGCTAAAATAAATATCCATCTGAATTAATAAAAATTAGATATATTTTCTTATGAATTCTAAAGATTCTAACCAAAACAATAAGGCATACCAAAAAAATAAGATATTTGCAGATTGAGAAGAAAGAGGAAGAAATCGCTTATTATTTTTAAATAATACAATCAATTATACAGAAAACCTGCAAGAATGAACACATTTATCAGATGAGTATAAGCGAAGTTGGCAAATACATTATCAGCTTATAAAAATCAGTAGCCCCTTTTATACTTAGAAAAATTGAATAGAAAACTTAACTGAAAAATGTGTTGCTTCACATAAACAACTATATGATTCCTAGGAATTAAGCTATGATTAAAAAAAAAGCATGGGGACATTTTTAGAATGGAATAAGCATATAAAACTCTATTTAACGACATAAAGAAGACTTAAATAAATAAAGAACTTAGGACATGTCCATAGATGGAATAACCTAACATGTTAGGATATCATTCTTCTCAAATTAATCTATGCATTTTATGCAACTGTATGTAAAATTCAAGTCAAATATTTAATAAGAAATTGATAATAAAAATAAATGCACTGGCTATGGTACCCAAATTTTGAGAAAGAAAAGAAAAATGGTTCCAGGGTTTCAAGATGGGGTTGGCAGCATACGTAGTTGTTCTACAAGTTTTAAAAAAATAATGTGCCATTGTGCAAGGGTAAACAGAATCCATACAATAATACCTAGAGGGTTTGGTATGAAGGGAAACTGGTATAAAATGACATCACAAGGCAATAACTAATAAACAGATTGCTTAAAGAAAAGTCTTAGGGAAACTAGCTCACCTAGAGAAAAATAGAACTCATCACAAGTAAAAGTAAAGTCCAGGTGAGTTAAATACAAAAGACAAAATTAAAAAAAGAAACTTAGCAGAAAAAAATATAGAAGATCTCCATGTATTTTGGATGCAAATTTGTAAATCAGATCCAAAAATCATGAATTTTTCATTGTGAAAATATAATAGATTTCACTACAATTAAAGTAAAGATTATCCTTCCAGGAAAATAATTTTAGACAAAGGTAACAAATGGATAACAGACTAGGAGAAAATGTTCCACATAGATGAAAGATTAGCATTACAATATAAAAATAAAACTTGGAAATCAACGAGAAAAAAAGAAAATTTCATGAAGAAATGTATGGCACTTAAATACAGGTAATGCAAAGAAGGAGAAATCCAATTGGTTACCAGGTGAACAAAACTAAGCACAATATCCAGAATAATTGGCAAAACACATTACAATAATATAATTTTTAATCTATCTTTGAATCTATCACAGTAGCAAAAAATAGAAAGTTTTATAATACCAAGTGACATTGAACAATAGGAAAAATGTTAATCCTCATGGTCTACCCTTTCAATCCCATACTTTTCTATAGACATTTTGGGAAACTCTCTAGGGATATTGAATAAAATCTTTAATGTTGTATTTTGTGATTCAGAAAGCTCCTTCTGAAAAGGGATCTTTAGAAATCTGTGACACATAGTATGTTCGGAATTATTTGTTGCATCGTAGTGATGGCAGTGATTTGGAGAAAACTAGGAATGCTGGGTAATTTGAATAATTGACACATGTAATATGGTACTTTGCAGCAATCAGAAGCAATAGACTAAAGTCTCATGAATAGTTCATGGAAAGAGTTTGGGGTTAAAAAAAGTTAAAAAGAATTATACCTATCATGTAATAACATTTAGACAAATTAAAAACATACATTAGAAATTTTTTTCAAGGAAACATACACATTCAAGGAGTTGTATGAAATATTTCTAAATGCTGTTTAGTGGGGAAGATAAATGGCAATGGGGATGGGGAAATGTTGAGAAAATGACTAAAAGCAGAAGAATGATCTTATTAAACTGTTAATTAGTATATCAAACTGAGCAGTAAGATGATTCAAATCTCTGTACTTGAGGTACAATGAAACACGAACAAGCAAAATCCAAATCCCTGTTCCAACCTTTATAGCTGTGTTCTTCATATCTTAGTCTCTTAATATTTCATGGCATTAGTATTCTGATCTGTAAGAGATGATGAACAACGGCTTCATTCTTTAAAATCAGAATTAAATGAGGGAAAGTATAGCAAGTTCTTCGCACAATCCTGAAGCATGGCAATCACCAGTGTGTGTCAGTGATGAGGAGATTGTCTAGGTAACTTATTTGTTCAGGACTGGGTCCTTGGCACCAGGCGGTCTGCTGCACCCAGAGCTGGCTCTACTATCGGCCAGTCGTTTGCTCAGTTACTTATCCTCTGAAAACCACGAATCTGTTCTCTGCAATGGACATCAACTAACAAGTTCTCAGCTATGATATGAGGATCATATTTTTCAGCATGCAGGAGGCTATAACAAAAACACCACAGAATTGGCTTATAAACATCAGAATTTTGTAGTTCTGGAGGTGGGGAAGATCAAGATCTAAGTGTTGACAGATTTGATGTCTGGTGAAATTCACTCACTGATTCATAAATGACTGTCTTCTTGCTGTGTCCCATTTGAGAGAAAGGAGCAAGGAAGCTCTTTGTGGTCTCTTTCATAAGGGATCTATTTCCACTCATGTGGGCTCCATCCTTGTGCCTAATTGCCACCCAAATTCTCCCCCACCTAATGCCACACATCAGGAGTGATGATTTAATATATAAATTTGAGAGGGAAGACACAAACATTCAGGTTATGTCAGTCATTTACCAGCAATGTAGACAAAATTAACTAAGAGCAGGCACAAAAGAAGTACTCTGTGAACTATTATTTTTTTATTAAAATTAAAAGCAAAAGAAAATTAGATTCACATAAACAACTTATTCAAGTGAGAGCTGAAGTAAAAAATAATAAATCAAGTTTTAATTTTTATCTTTTATTGATCCAATACAATGGTTCTAAAATTTTTGGTTCCAGGACCCCTTTATACTCTTAAAAATTGTTGAGGGCCTCATTCAATTTTTATTTATATAGGTAATATCTACCAATATGTACCACATTAAAGTGAGACATTTCAAGATATTTATTTATTCAGCTAATAAAATAATGAAAACTCTGTATCATACCAACAAAAAGAATATATTATGAAAAATAACTTTTATGAAACAAAATAACATTGAGAAAAGAGGCATTGTTTTACATTTTTGCAAACCTCATGTCTGGCTTAATAGAAAACAGCTGAAATCTTATATTTGTTTCTGTATTTAATCTTTTGTGATATGTTATTTTGGTTAAAGTATATAAAAAAATTCAGCCTCACACAGCTATGTAGCTACAAAAGAGGAGTGTTTTAATAGATTTTTTGGATTGCAGCCATACTTTCTTTGATGTTATGCTAAAATTTGATAAACAGTTGCTTCTTAAAGATTAATTTGAGAATCTGAAACTGATGTAATATCTGAAATTATATCAAATCCCTCTGTATTGGGGAGCTTCCTAGGTTGTTGTGGCAGACACAAATTTTCTAAAATTTTAATTTTTTATGAAAGCTCGAATTTTGTCATGAACAAATATTGTCAGTTGTTTTCCTGAAGTGATCTGTTTATTTCACTATAGAGAGAATGGCTGCCATATAACCAAGTCTGAATAATGGCTATTTCTCTTTCAGGTGATCTTTCCAGAAAAACAAATTTATGAAAAAATGCTTTTGTTTCAACTAACAATCTAGCCACATTTGTGCTTTTCCTTGAACAGTCAGTGTACTTTGGGAAGCACTGAAGTGTCAGCACCAAAGGTCTTCATCATACAGGACATTTTTCAGTGTTTTCAAATGATAAATGTTTAAAACAAATACCTTCTACTGAATCAATGGACCTTTTAAATTGAGTGTGTATGTGTGTTTCGTACTGTGAACTGTGGGCAGTGGGGAAGAGCATAGTCTGATGTCACTGCTTGAATTCATGCCAAGGTGCCAATGGTGTCACTCACCAGCACTTACTCTGCAAACAACACTTTGATGTTGTTTTGAAAATAGTTGTGACCTCATGGATCCCTGAACTGGAGCATCTAATCTCTCGAAATTAGTATTTCCTTTCTATTTCCTAAATCGATGTCTTCCACCTTTGATCTGTGATCTGTACTCATGGCAGCGGTGTGGAAGAAAAAACTGGAAAAGGAAATTGTCAAAAGGAGAAAGGAGGGAGAAGAGGGAGGACGGGGGAGAAAGGAGGAAGAGGAGGAGGAGGAGGAAGAGAACAAATGTGTGTATGGGGTGATAGGGTTAGGAAGGCACCAGCACCCTCTCACGTAAGAAAACTGAGCCTGAAATTCATGAACAAACGGGTTTTGGTAAAGAAAGGCAGAACTACCCATCTACAATTCCTGTTGCTTTCATATACTGAGCAAAAGGGCCCACAGCAACTGACCTGTTTAAGGTAGCTCCATCATTAGCATCCAAGCTGCAGAAGAATAACAATGAACCAGCAATCCTTTCCTACTGACAGACCTGTCATTTAAAGCCAGGACCCTGTTAGGTTCCAAGGAAAAGATGCATGCACACTCCTAAGGAAAATGTTAATGTCCTCTTGATACTTTCCCTTAAGTCGATGTTCCATTTAGGAAATTCTGATCACCCACAACTATCATCACCAATTAACTCCTTTATTAATGGATGCCCACTGTCAGGTTTAACATTCCACAGTCACCATATTTCATGAAAATATATGGTGTACCTCATATTTATCTTGTTTTCACTTTGCTCTTACCACCACTGTTCCTCCCAGTCACCCCATTCAACCCTGTAATTATTAGCTGCTTTGGTAATAAGGTATAAATCACTTTTTATGACCTCTTCACCATATTTCTGCTAACAGCTACCATACAACATTAACGTTACATTATACACCCCAAAGGGAGGAGGTATGACCCACATGAACACTTTCTAACAGATTTATGGCATGGTCAGACTGCTAGGCTGATGAACCCACTCGTCTTGCAACACCAGGAGTTTAATCTGCCCTGCTATTCCAAACCAGCAGCACTTGAGAAAAATGTCAATGTAGGGAGCCCTGGTAGTGTATAATCAGTTAAAATGTTTGACTTTTAAACAAAAGAGATAATATATCTCCACTATTGTTTAATCACCAGGCAGTTACAACACAAACGAAAATAAATCCTTCTTTTACCACCCAACCATGCTTCTCTACACATACACAAGAAAACTATGAGAGCAACATGGAATTCTATTTGTATTTTCTTATCAGAAATTCATGACTTGAGATTTTGCTCCATTTAAAAATTTGACCTTGATGTGCATCGAGAGACCTTGGTGGTGCTAGCACAAATTCTGGGAAGACAGATATGTGGGGAATGACTCAGAGAAAGCCACACTGTGAAGGAAAGAGCTGGAGTTTTAGCTGAGTGAGCATTTGTTATAGAGACTGTTTAGAAGAGTTGATATCAGAACATAGAAAAAAAAGATGAACTTGATCCTAGGTCCAATATCTTTTCAAGAAAGGCAACCTGACCCCAGGTCACAGAAAACTGTGAGAATACCCTTAGCCATTTTAACTTAAAATCTGCATGTATCTGACCCAGGGAGTGAGTTCTGCATCTTAGAATGCTGATTGAGAAAATATTTTAGAAGATAATAGGGGCTTGACAACTGCTAGAAAATGGGAGAGACCTGGGTATGGTTCCTCTTGCCTTTTCCTCACTGTGACTTTGGGAACTGGCAGTAAGCACTGTAGCTGTTAGTGTATTCATTGGGAGAAGGTGAATTAGATGAGATATTGAGTTCTGGTCTGGCATTTAAGTAATCGCAAAATTATTCTAGCACTGAATGAGAATGATGGTCTACTGGTTCACAGTATGTTACCTTTGCTATAATATTTAGTTGGGGAAGGGTAGGCAGAAAAACATCACAGTAAGAAGGAAATCAAATGGGCTCTAAGGGGTATATGACTGGTTCTCTGCTTAAGAATTTACCGTGAGAGTAAACTACTCATTTAACCTCCTTCTCTATAAAAATGGATGAGCCTTATATGCATAACTCCAAAATTAAATGAAAAATCCTTATCTCACATAGTAAACATAATAAACATTCACACAAATGCAATTAGCATTATAGATATATAAAACCATCTTCATTAACAGGGTAGAAGTTGATAATCTCTCAAGGTCTCTTAACTGTTTTTATGATTATGGTGTTTTTAATGAAAGTGCTTTTATTTCATGAAATAATTAGCTAGCATACCTAATTATTTGTATTTTCTATAACTTAGAAGGTATGTTTTAAACATGGAAATTTAAAAAATATGTAAAAGATCACTTTACTAAATCAGAAAAATAATCAAACTAAGTCCAAAGTAAGCAGAAGAAAATCAGCAGAAATTAGAGCATAAATAAATGAAATTGAAAATGTTAAACCTGTAAAGAAAGCCAACATTATCCAAAGTTAGTTCTTTGAAAAGAACAATAAAAATTAGTGTTTAGCCAGACTGAGGAAAAAAATAATAGAGAGGACATGAATTACTAACATCAAGAATGAAAGAGGAAATAACAATACAAATCATACAGGCATTAAAAAAAATAAAAAGGAATAATAGGAACAATTCTATGCCCACAAATTTGATAACCTAGTTAAAATTGACCAATTACTCATAAGAAATTGTTTGCAAAAACTCAATAGGACTATACTCATTAAAGAAATGTAATCAGTAAAGATAAAGTTCCAAAACAGAAAGCATCAGGTTGAGATGGGTTCACTGGTGAATTTTACTAAAATATTAAGAAAGAAATTATACATAGCAATTCTTTATACTTTCAGAGAATAGAAGCATAGGATAAACTTCTTAACTCATTCTATGAAGCCAACTTTACTATAATATTGAAACCAAAGACATTAGAAGAAAAGAAAACTACAGACCTTGAATATTCATGAACATAGATATGAAAATCCTCAAGAAGTTATTAACAAATCAAACCTTGCAATGTACAAAAAGCATTATAAATATGACCTAGTGGGATTTGTTGCAGATTTTCAAGACTACTTCAACATTTGAAAACAAATCAGTGTAAATATGCTAAAATAAATTATACAATAATATCAGTAAATGCAGAAAAAATCACCTGACAAAATTCAACGGTTAGGATAAAAACTGTCAGTAAACTGGAAATAGAGGGAAACCTGCTCAATTTGATAGAGTAACTACAAAACACTACAGCTAACATCATATTTAACAATGAGAAATTTGAAATGTTTTTAAAAAAATCAGGGAAAAAGCAAGGATATCTCCTCTCACCACTCCTTTTCATCATTTACTGGAATTATGAGCTAATGCAATAAGACAAGAAAAAGAAACTCAAGTCCTGAACTTAGAAACAGTTATAGCAGGATGGCAGGATGCAAAGTTAATATACAAAAGTCATTTGTTTTCCTATATAAGAGCATGGATAGAAAAATTTTAAAGTAAAAACACAATACCACTTATGTTAGCATACCCCCAAACAAAATATTTAGATATAAATGAAAAAATTATGTCCAAGATCTTTATGAAGAAACACTCTAATAAAAAAAAATAGGATAACTGAATAAATGGAGACACATTTAATTTTCATGGAGCAGAAGACTGAATATTGTCAAGGTACTTATTCTTCTCACCTTATTCTATAAATTGGCTGTCTCATTCAAAATCCCAGAAAGCTATTATGGATATTGGAAAACTAATTGTTTCTGTGAAGAAACAAAGGACCCAGAATAGCCAACACAATATTGAAAGAGAACAAACTTGAAGGAATGACACTGACTGGCTCCTAGATTTACTATAAAGTTACAATAATAAGAATGACAAAAGAATAGACAAACAGAATGGAACTAAGCAAATATCCCAGAAATAGACCTACATGAATAGTACCAACTGATCTTTGACAAAGTTGCAATGGCAATATAATGGAACACAGGTCGTCTTTTCAGCATTTAGTACTTAGAAAACTGGAAATTCACATGCAAAAAAAAAAAAAAAATGAATGTAGATACAGACTTTATGACCTTCACCAAAATTAACCCCAAATGTATTGGTTTTTGGCCTAAATGTAAAATACAAACTATAAAAATCCTATAGTTAAGAGGAGAAAACCTCAATCTTTGGTATAATGATGACTTTTTAGATGAAACATCTAAGGAATAATCCATGAAAGAGATAACTGATAGACTAGATTTACTCACATTAAAAACTTATTTTCTGTGAAAGACAGTGTTCAGAGAATGAGAAGTCACAGATTGGAAGAAATTATTTGCAAAAGACACATGTGAAAAAGGACTGTCATCCAAAATTATGCAAAATCCAAATCAATAAGAAAAAGAACCTGATTAAAAAATAAGTCAAAGATCTGCCAGACATATCACCAAAGAAGACATACAGATGACAAATAAGCAAATGATAAAGTGCTCTATACCATATGTCATAAGGCAAATGCAAACTAAAACAATGAGATATTGCTACATGTCTATTAGAATGGTTGAAGTACATAATACTGATAATATCAAATGCTAGAGACTATGTGAAGCAATAGAAACTCTCACCCTTTGCTGGTAGGAATGCAGATGTGTAGTGTCAGGAAGACAGTTTGGTGATTTCTTATGAAAGAAATATACACTTATCATTGGATCCAGCAATGGCACACCTTGGTATTTCCCAAAGGAGTTGAAAACTCATGCACACATATGTTTCTAGCAGTTTTATTTCCAATTGCCAAAATTTGGAAGCAACCAAGATACCAATAGGTAAATGAATAAACTGGTACATTTAGACAATGGAATAAAAGTAAATGAGATTTTGAGTCATGAAAAGATATGGAAGAATCTTAAATACATATTATGAAGGAAAAGCAGTCAATCTGAATAGGCTACAAACTATGATTCCAACTGCATGAAATTCTGGAAAAGTCAAAACTATGAAGATGTTAAAAAAACAAAGCAAAACAAAATAAAACATTGTTTTCCAGAGCTGGTGACTAGCGGGATGGTGGGAGGAAGATAGGGCGACTGAAGAATAGGCAGATCACAGAGGACTTTTAGGGAAGTGTTGACACGTGTCATTACATTTATCCAAACCCATAGAAAGTACAACAGTGGACTGTGGGTGATAATAAGGTGTCCATCAGTGCAGGATCATCAACTGCAACAAGTGTATCATTCTGGTGGGGGTTGTTAATAATAGGACGAATAAATAACTTATCAAGATGACAGGATTTTCGATGTACTTTCTGACTTTTTCTACACACACACATACACTTCAGTGCAATTGAACGCATACTGTCTATATATTTCTCATCCTTTAACGATAACAGGAATAGAGAACATACTAAACTTTAAAAGAGTGACTTTTTATCCCCTCCAGAAAGACAGCTATTTTTTTTTTCTAACACTCTTTTCTCCCAGTGGTGTTAGCTCAAGTCCCTGGCCACACAACAATCTAGCCCTCGCTTGTCTCTACTTCGAGATCCGCTCAGACCACATAATAATCACTATCAAGGGACAGGATGGACACACTGCTCCCTGGATTTAGACTGCTGAGAAGAGCAGGGTCCTTGAGAAAGAGTTCAAATGTAATGCTTCTTTAGCAGAGTCCAGGGGAGGTTGCTAGACCACAGCACAGTATTATTTTGTAATACTAGGCTGAGGAGAGGGATCACCTTGTAGAAATCCCAAATTCTTAGCTTTGAACAGTTCAGAATACGCGCCAGTAGATCTCAAAAGGACTTCTCTGCAGTCTGGTCACTTGCTTTCTCTAAGGCTATGTACAGGCAATGGCTAAAGAGTCTCTTCAGTTCCCATCAGCATTCCTGCTGCCCTCCATGTTCACACAGGGTCTAGCTTAAAAAGAGAAGGGAGAAGGACTCTGATCTTTCCAAATGTGCACTTGTTGATTTTAGTTGGGTGCTAATGACTTCCATTTGTGTTACTTCTCATCTCTGAGGACTCCATTCAGCTTCATGATCTCATTTTATGTATTCCGCTTCCAGAGTTAGTTTGCATAGAAAGCAAAATAGATACTTGTCCATAGTTGCATGCTTTTGTAAAATACTGGTTTCAACCATGAATTTCATGAATCTGAAACTGTATTTGGGGACTTTAAATAGTTAAACGTTAGCAATTTTGTGATTTGACTTTAATAAAATTATGATATGAATAGCACAATAAAAATACTAGATATTTCAATCTATAATCTTCTCATTTTTTCAGTTTCTTTCACTTCCCTTATTTGATGAAGATGGTTGATCCAATGCTCATTACCACAGGGGATGGATAAACAGAATAGAGTTCTCTTCAGACTCAGTATCTAGTAACCTCAAAGACCAAGCCCTTAGGTGGGTGGCTTTCAACGGAAGTGGAGATGGGAGAAGTGGAGGCTGGGCTTGCAGTAGGCCTAGGGGCCAGTCACGGGTTCCTGTGAGTTCTTTGGCACTCAGCAATAGAAAGTAGCCAAAGGCTAAACAGTGCTTTAGACAAGAGTTTCATGGGGTGGGGGGGACCAATGCATCGGGGAGCCAGCTAGAGAAGAGTCTAAAGTTGCTCAGTGGGAAAGTTTTGAACTCATGCTTTTAAGCATTGTTTCCATCAATCAGTGGTGTGCAGTAACTTTCTGCTGTACTGAAGTCTGCAGCTGAGGGGAAGTATAGGCTGATGGCAGCTGGTTAGCAAGATAAAATCTCTCTGGACAGGTGCTCACCTACTGAAGTGATATAAGCATTTTGAGATGGAACAGGAAATTGCGGGGGTGGGGAGGGTCAATATGGAGGCACAATAATCAGCATAATGGAGAAGCTAATTGTTTCATTGGAAAGGGGGAACTTAGCAAAAGGCCTCCTCACAATGGGGCAGTTACTCTTTCTAAAGTCAAAGGTCTTTACCAAGAAGCAACCTGACTTGTGAGGTGCAGAGGCAGCTACATTTTTCATAAAGCAGCAGCTAGGGAGCTCACCCCTTCTGGACAGCCTCTTGGACCTGGTTGTCACAATGTGGGGAGGGGAGAAGTGCTAGTAGAATCTTGTTGGTAGAGGCCAGGGATGCTTCCAAACATTTCACAGTGTACAGGACAGGCCCACAACAATGAGATATTCAGCCCCAAAGGTCAATAGTGCTAAGGTTTCGAAAGCTGGCCTTAGGGGAATTTTAGGAAAGTCAGGAGTAAACAAATATTTTGGAAAAACATCAAGGAACCACTGATTCCCTCTCTCCCACACATCTTCCCTTTTCCACCAAGATGAGAAAAATACATGCAGCTAGAGTTTAGAGAGTCAGGATGCACCTGTTCTCCAGGAATTTGCTCAAAATTGGAGTATAGTGATCATTAGAGGAACTACAAAATCTGCTGGACATGTTTTGTAGAATATTTCAGAATAAAGTGTGAAATTAGCATTTCAGAATAATGGTGGTTATTGATTCACTGACAAGTGATTTTTTCGAACGCCACTTTCTCTAATAATGATGTGCTGCTCTAGACAGGAATTTAGTGTCAGGAGAGAGGGAGCATCTAGAAACACTTCCTGACTGCTAGAAGGATCTGGACTGTTCATCTCTGATTTTAAACTGAATAGACTTTTCAACAGTTCATGTTTTGACATGTATTTTTCTGAGGAAGAATTAACAAACAACCCATTTATCAATCGAATACACCAATCTCAGGATACACAGTTCTGCTCATTAATCCCTCTATCTGTCACAGCAGCAGCTGAAATAAACCACTCCCGGGAATTATAATTGCCTTTACAATTTCATCACACTTTCAAAAATGATCTAAAAGGTCTGGGGTAGAAAATTACAAATTCAAGAGGAATGTGCATGTTTAATTTTATATATTTAAATTGACATCAATTTGAATAGACTTTTTTTAGTATTAAAAATATTTTTCTAAAAGCCCTTAAATTAAAACTAACTTCATGAGTATATTTGGAATTGCAGTGTGGAAGAAGGAGAGAGAGAATAAATAGCATAAAATTTGTCTTGAAGAAATATATATTTTCCCAGATGATATAGAAATTCTTTCCACTCTTTAATTTACATAAAAAACAAATGAGAAAGGATACATGCTTAAATGATTGTCCTTAAAGAAATCTCCATTTCTGTGGGAAGATTCCAAAGTAAATCAGAATAACATTAATTGTGATGATTAAGCAGTGATGCAATGAGTATGACTTGTTTAACTTTATAGTTTTGCAAGTTAGTTGGAAAAAGCAGTCAATATAAAAATTATGTTACAGAAAGTTAGAATTAAAGGAACTACTTTAGATACAAAACTGATGACTATTCAGAGTGCTTCATTAACTAGTTTATTTCATTTACTATAATATAATTATCAGCATGATGAACGTATTATCTAATGGTATGCTATTGTGACTCTCTTCTGACTTCACATTCAGTGACATTACGTTGGCAGTTTGTAATCTGCCAAGATGGGAGTATTTACTATTTACACTGTGGAAATTGGCAAATACTACCAATCATGCCTTCTTTCTCCTTCCCAACCCCCTCCACTGACTATTGAACATTTAAACTAATGATATCAACCATAATAACATAAGCAAGAGGTACTGGCAGCCCCTGCCACACCGTTATCAAATAATGTGGAAATCTAACACGCTTACTTCACTGATGATAAACACAGAGGCCAAGGCCTCAATCTGAAGCCAAAGACACACACACACACACACACACACACACACACACACACACACACACACACAGTGGCTAATACCCTCCTTCTAAGAGAAAAACTTCCTTTAACAGGAGGAAAAATGCCATGCAGTGCACAGTATAATAGACTAAGGAGCATTGGGATGGGGAGACAAAGGTAGAAGAATAAAAAGCTAAGAGTACAGCACTTTTGCCTCAGTGTTATTTGTCAAGTGACTGGATAAATCATCTTAACTGTTTGAATAACCAAAGAATTTCAAGAGAGCAAAGAAACGAATAGATTTTCCCTTTAAAAGGACCCTTTTAGTGTCTGTATGGAGTTAGGATTAGCTTAAAAACAGGAAGATTGATTAGAATATGGTGGATCCTCACTTTGATTAAAAGTTGGAAACTGAAAACATGTTAATCTCTGTGTCTTTGGCTCAAGGCATAGTAGGCACCCTGTAACTGGTTGATAAAAGAAAAGATGACTTAATTATGCTATTTTCTATACAATATAGTCTGCAGGTTTAGGACTAGTTTTGATTCAAGTCAGTAAAACAGGAGCTCAATTACTTTTATATGACCTCCTAGCTCATCTTCCCATTTGGGTTCATTTTCTAAAAAGTACCTTCACACAACAGGAGAGAAATTTTCTCACAATACATGAGGGATAATGAGGAGTGGTTTTTGAACTTTTGATCAAGATCCAACATAAGAAATATATTTCTTCATCACTGTTTTATGTACATACAAATTTGTGTATATAGATTAAAATAGGTTGACCGTATAGACCATTTTAAAAGGTACAGAACCATTTGTTTCATATTTCCTGACAGTCTCATCATTTTAACATAAATGTCAATTTTTTCCCATTTTTTAAAAACCAAGGTTGTCTTTAACACAGGGCAAAGGAGGTAGCTGAGTTGTCGTGGATCCAGTCTTTTGAGGGGACAACTGCCTCTTTAGCACTGCTGTAGTTGGCCCTTGCCAGTGCTGACTGCAACAGTCCGTGGTCACTACTGCTGTTCCTGCTCCCTGTGAGGAGACAGGAGACCCGTGGAAAGAGGATTCCCCCCAATCCCACCTGCACACACCTCTTTCTTCAAAGGGAGCAGAATACCGTAGCATGGTTGAGCCACAGGTAAGTACTACAGGGTTTATTTCTGGCACTATGGGGGTAATCTCTGGCACAGTGCTAGTTATTTGGCATTTCTGGCACAGGGATGTTAAAGTGGCATGTGTTTTAGGCAGGACATTTTGAGTGGGGCTTCTAGGGGCACCAGATTTGATTTTTGCCAAAGGTGCCACAAAATTCCTTGCACCAGCCCTGGCCATTTGTATGAAGTTACGCTGCACCACATGTCATTACTACGTGGTCTCCAATTGGCATCATGTAGTCCTTACTTGCTGGTGGCCTGGCTGCGCTGCTGCTGCTCGGATTGCTCTGCCTCCTCCCCTCCCCTTGTCACCAGTGTATAGAGCTGTTCTGTGTTTGTCATCCTAATGTCCTGTTTTTGTCTCAAGGAAATACAGTCAACTTAGATAAAAATGAACCCACATTTGCAGACTATATTCCTTACCTTTATGGGTTGCGAATACCTGGATATATTTTAGTCTACTCTATTTCATTATACAGCATTATTCAAGGCTCTCTAAATTGATTTCATGTTCCATCAATGAGTCAAAATCATCAAATTTGAAAACACTCATAGTTTAAAAATATCATTCATATATATATTTTTGGACATATTACATTAACCTGAATTGTAAATAGACAGTTGCTAAATAAATTAAATATATGAAATACTTATGAAACAAACACTAAAAAGAAAACACTGGTAATACTCAGCCTATTCATAGAAAATGTTAGTTTGCCATCAACAACTATGCAATTCCCCATCTTTGCAATATAACAATTTTTGACAATAAATCTGTGACCTGTTTAGGAATGTTCCATGGTAATTTTAGTTAGTATCATTTGGAGAAGATGAAAGAAGACCGCTGCAATACTCTAGGAACTGATCTTCTGTAGATGTCTGACTCTGAAGATTATTGTGAGTTGAGGACAACCCCACAGATAAAGAAGCTCTTACCTTTCTTTGAACCCCTTTGCCCTTCTCTTGATCAAAGAAGCTTCACTACTGCCTAAGCCTCTACTCTTCTCATATTCAAGACATGGTCATTGTTCCTTTATCCCCTAGAAGAATGCAGAAAGGTAAGGTCTTAATCCAGAAGTTAGTTTATCTGTTATCAAGTCCTCTCTCTATGAAACCTATTTAACTTTCACAGTAAAGATGAATTGCTCCTTCTTGCATGGATGTTCCAGGCCTACTTCTCACGTCTCAGCATAGCTTATGTCTTTGATCTGCCTCACTTACCTCAGAATTTACCACCATGTAAGTTCCCCACACAAAAGTCATTAAATTTGGGTTTTTCTCTTACTTAAGGTGTCTAATTTTAAATTGCTTGCTTGTCCAGTTTATGGACAACCTTGGGCTGGGGTGGGGAATTTTTTCCTTCACCCCAACACATTCTTAGGATTCTATCTAATCATATGTGGATAACCCATCTGCTTTTAAAGTCAGAGTCAATAGTAATTCTCCATCTAGGGAACTTCCCAAGATGGCACAACTTTTCCCAACATGTTTTCCCCTACAAATAAACAGAACCACTTCAGGAACTCACCGATGTGGGGACAGAATAGTTTATAATCTGTTCAGCAGGTATGCACGGTATGCATGTAGATGTCTGAGAGAAAACTGCTAAGAGCAAGGACCCACCTTGGCAGCGGAGGGAGACGTCCTTAGTTATGCCATTTTATTCTGGATCAACTTACCAGCTCTCAGGAGAGCTCTAGCCCTCTAGATACACTCACAAAGGGAGGCATCCCCTGCCCTCAGAATCCACTTGCTTCTGTGTGAGATGCAGGCAGCACAAGAGGTCCCTACACGTGCATTCCCTTCACGTAACTTTCCCAGCCCACAGGGGGCTTAAACTCAGTTACTGCTCTCAATACACTTACCGTGTGATCCTGATCAAACATCTCTTTCCACAGATTCTCTCTGGACTGACCCAGTGTATCATCAGGGTGTCTCAGTCACCGCCACCCTCATTAGTATAAGACCATGAGAATAATACTGCACACTGGTGTCAATACATAGCACCAATGGCTTCTTGGTCACTCTGTAGATCTCCTGAATTACAGTCTTCGCAGAACTCAAAGAATTTCGGGCGTGATTGACATGTAGGAAAATACATAACACACAAAAAAAGTTTTTTTTAATTGATTATTTTTTTCCATTGGCATAGGTCACATAAGTATAAAGACATTAACTAGAAAGTTATATGTAGAGATAAACACAAGATGTTTTATCCATTTTGATCTTGTACTTGAGGATCAGGTCATTGTAATAAATTAACTTTTGGAACTCATTACTTTGACTTCCTGTATCTTTCTTCTTGGTGGAATCTTGATCCTTATCATTCTCCTGTCCTGGCCTCAAGATTTGCTTAGGATACAACCATGATCCCTATGTTAGGAGAGACAGTTAGGTATACATGAACTGGGGCGGATGAAGGACAAAATGTTGATGGTCACATGGGCAAAAAAAAGACTGGCAGTGAGAAGCAGAAAGGAACTACAGGGACCAAGGAATGGGGAAGAGGAACTTTGAGGAAGGGTGGACTTTGAAATTGTTGACCCCTATGCAAAATATCTTAGAGATAGATGATCTTTAAATGTAATCCATCAGAAAGGACCCTGAGATAAGAAGAGTAGGTATAAACCTGCCCCAGAGTAACGTCAGTGCACTTTAATCTCCATCTCTTAGAACAACTGAGGCTGCCCATTTGGATCCCTTCCGAATGTACTTTCCTTCTGTTTCTTAAATTCTTACTTGACTTTCTCATGCTGGGACAAGAACCGAGATTCATTCATCTACACTACTAACACATAGAAAGGATGTTATAGGTCCTAATTCAAAATTACAATTATGTCATAATTATTCATATTAATTAAACCATAATTCATAATTAGCAATCATCATGTAGAAATTTAGATAAGAGGGAATTAAGATGATTCTGTCAGTAGTCAATTTTCATTGGAGTCAGTAGATCTTTCCCACTGAGATAGCTAACCATAGGAAAAGCTATCCCCAGTTAGCTAGTTAGGCGATGCTGTTAAAGACAGCTGACCAAAGGATTGCTATGCCTTGCTATGCCGGAGACTTGGTGGTTCCAATTCCTCATAAGAAAAAAATGCTTTGATTAATTACATTATGTTGGTAGAAACTTGGGAAATGCTTCAGGTGGCTAGAAAGCAAGACTGGAACGTGAAGTAACAAATGCTTGGATGAAATCAAGCATTCCGAGTTTTCCTGTGCTTAATATGTTACATTGCAATGTTGATATGTAATGTCACAGATGGTAATATTAGTCATGAAAGAACAAAGGAGCCAACTGAAAGTTAAAAGGAGGGGACAAAAAGTGAACTTACCCCATAGACAGGTTTTTCTTATTGAAAACATCTTAACCACCATTGAACACCTTCCCAAGATCCCTGTGCTGGCACAAGCAGATGGGGAAGATTGTAAATCTCGAAACTGGCTTAGCTCCCACTTAAGAACTAAAGCAAGAAGTGTGGTGAAATCAAATTCAGCAATGAATGGATGATCCTAATTTAACATTGGGCAGCCTTCCCACAAATTCTCATGCAAACCAGTGGTGGCTTCCTCTTTTTTTAATTAACTGCTTAGCCTTTTCCAACCAGAAGATTTAAATGTTTACTTCTGTTGGCTTTGCGTCATTTGCATTTCTTTCGACTCTAAGAGGAAATTAACCCCTTAGGCCTAGGAGGGCATCCTTTTGAAGAAACAGACAAATTTGGACTAAGAAATAACGAAGTGAAACTCAATTCATTGTACATATTTATGTTCTGATAATTAAAATGGTAGTTTGAATGAAAAAACAATAGTTGAGTGATTTGTATACAATAGAGAGGGTCCCTTGGAAAACTGGGAGATAGAGAACAAAACCTAGATTCCAAAATGCTGCTCTTAGAAAAAAAAAAAGATGCTTTAAATCCCTTAGAAGGAATAGATTTGCTATTGAGTCATGGAGAGCAATGCAAAAGGTAAATTCCTTTTCTACTTGAGAAATCACATAGAATTCTTCTCCCCCTCATCTTTCAGATGAAATGTAGGCGATAAAGAGAAAAGAGGAGTATTTCACCTACTCAGTATGTCTATTGTTGATTCATTTTGACAGAAGCATTCTCCTCATCTCAGGCACCTGGGCTGTGACTAAGAGAGGGCACACTAATTCACTCTGACTCCGGGAACTGTATTTGGAGGCTATAGCAACAGAGAAGGAGCAGGGCTGGCTTGGGTACTCTAAATGGTTGTAGTACAGGATAATTAGATGGAATTGTACACGGAAAAAATTTGTTAGAGTTACCAAAAATATTTCCTAACGAGAAGCCTGTTGGGCTCTGAAGTAGTCAAAGGGATGCAATGAATATTTCATCTCTTGAAACATTTAACAGAGAAAGGGATGCAGGAATAGAAAGTATATCTTAGAGCTATTTTCTGTTGGGTAAGAGTGGAGATCATCCATCTTCCTGGCCTTTATTTTTGCCTCAACAGATAGGCTGGGGAGAAAGACAATAGGAGCTGTGTAAACCATAACCTCTTGACAGGTCAAATCTTTTAATGATGCATGAGAATAAATCTTCTTTTTATGCCTTATGTAGTGAAAAAACATGTTATTGACTTTTTCATCTACATAATTTTCTTTTGTAGATCATTCTGCTGCAAATACCAAAGGTATTACTAGTTCTAGAAAAATAAGCAATAACAATTATGTTTATGAATATTGAGTTCAAATAGTTGGGGAACATAAAGGAATAGTAATCATGAAGCTTTGAGAATGACGTTAATTAAGGGTATCAGTCACCTTTGTTCATGGGAGAGGAGTTTTTACAGAGAAGTTGCCATCCCAGAGGAAGAGTACCAGTGTCATGATATGATTCTGTATAACACCAAAACCAGCAATTAGTTAAATCAAGCTTTATACACTGTGGTTTATTTGACTGAATGATTTTAATCATTTTTGTTTTTTTAAAGAGAGGAAGAAAGGGAGAGAATGAAGAAACATTTTTAAGGAAAGAAGCACTTTTATTTATTTATGTTTGGCTGCTTCCCTGTCCCCAGGTCTTGAACCTGGATCCTGGAGCTTTATACAGTCCACACCCCAGCTATTATATGACTTAACACCCGAGCTACTAGGGCATAACTGGTTATTTGGCTTTTACTGTAATTCTCAGTGATATGATTACTTAAAGATACCATTAGCTCAACTATCTCTGTGTATATAACATAACACTTTCCAAATTTGAATGGACATAGGCTAGGCCATAGGTTTTTGCCAAATTTCAGATTATGATTCAATAGGTCTGGAGATGGGATCTGAGATTCTGCATTTCTGATAAGCTCCCATGTGATGCTGATTCTGCTGGTCCATAGACCATACTTTGAGTAGCAAAATATTATTAATATACATATATTAATTCAAATTAGTAAAAAGATATTCCCTTTGTTTAATGCACATGAAGTGTGAATTAAATGTTATGTTTCATTCTTTTTCATTATGCCTCACAGTCCTCTTATATTTTCTAGAGCCAATGGCAGCTTATAAAATCATTTACATCCAATAGTGCCCAAGCTATCCTCAAAGTACAATAACTTAGTGACCGTTTGAAAAATACAAATGCCCAACCCCTACTACAGTTAATTAAGGATTTCTGGAAATGAGGCCAAGATATCACTTTTTCCCCGTCTTTGTATTAGAAAACTTTTCAAATTTATAGAAAAGTTGAAAGAACCAGATATTAATGACTCATATACTCCTCATAATTGATAGACTAGCTTGGTGATTTTCTAATGACCATGTACCTAGATTCAACAACTGTTAGCATTCTACTATCTTTAAATTATTTAACTATGCATTTTTGTTTTATTTAAGGTCATTAGTTCTCAAGTAAGAGCAGTTTTGCCCTTCCAGGGACATCTAGCGACATCTGAAGACATCTTTGGTCCTAACAAGTAGGAGGGAGGTAGTATGTGATTATGATATCTAGAAGATAAAGACCAGGGATCCTGTTAAATATCTTATGGTGCATGGGACAAAGAATTATTCCCCATTTCAAAGAGTGATCCAATCTGTAATATTAATAGTGCAGAGGCTGAGAAACCCTGATCCAAATATGACTAAGACTTAAACCATTTGGGTAGCTGTTAGAGTGAGGAAGGAGGGTTGGGTGAATCAGGTGAAGGAGGTCAAAAGGTACAAATTTCCAGTTATAAAATAAATGTTATGAGTATGTATGTTCAGAACATGACTAAAGTTAACAATATTCTACTGCTTATTTCAAAGTAAACAGGATAATCAAGCTTAAAAGTTCTCATCAGAAGTAAAAAATACAAAACCAGCTAGATGTACTGTGATCATTTTGCATTATATAAAGAGTTGATGTAGAAATAGATTACATTGTTTACCTGAACTTAACATTTATGTCCATTGTATCTCAATAAGGATACAATGATGTGAGAGTATATTTTTCACTCCTGAGTACTTGAGCATCTCCAAATACCTTGTTCTTCCATATAACCACAATATCACCATCACACTTAAGAGGATGAACAATGATTCCTTAATATCTTCTAATTATGATTCCATATTCAGATTTTCTCAGTTGTGTCCAAAATGCTTATATGATGCTTTGAACCACAATCGAATTACTTAGTGCATTGCATTTGGTTTACTTCTTTAGTTTTTAAAATCTAGATCAGTCTCAACTTGGGTTTTTTTAACCTTTTAAGAGATTAATTCAGTTGTGTATCTTAGGTTCGATTTGATGCTTTCCTTTTGTTTCATTGTTTAACTTTTTTCTATCCCTTTTGTTCCTTGTGCAGTAAATTATATATTCATATATGTATATAGTATATTTATATAGTAGATCTATGTATATATACTTTATTAGATTTAAATTAATTAATAGAATAAGAACATTCAGGATGATACAATGTAACTTTTACTGCATCCAAGCAGGAGCTGCTTAATTCCTGGTCTCTCTAGTAGTTTTGCAAATAGGAACACTTGGGTCAGTCAGCACCTCCTCATTTTTAAGTCCACTTCCCATTTTATGATTAGCAAATACTCTTTGGAGTATAATTCTTTGGCTCCTGTGTATTTTCTAGTCCCAAATAAATTTCACCTGCTAGTTTTGGCATTTCTTGCCTGAATCATTGAAGGGTTTAGGCAATTAAGATTTCTTAATGTATTAATATTATAAATTTGCACAGATACTTTTGGGATCAACTGTTAGATAATAGATAGATTGAAAATCATATATTTGCAATCGATTTATTTCTTTATTATGAAGAAAATACTTTTTATATTCTCTCATACCATTTGTTAACTCAAATTCTCCTATGAGAAAAGAAATTAATTATTTTTTTTTTTTGCCAATGAGAAGCTCATTACAGTTTCTTCTGAAAAAGAAGGATAAATGGTTAATTAATTTTTTTACTCTCATTTTAGAATAGATTTAAAAATAGAGTCGATAATATAGTCATTTCTTAACTAGTTATTCCTAATCTGGACTTTGACATATTACAACATACAACCAAACAATGGAAAATAATAGGGGATGTCACAAATTTTCTCCAATCAGGACAAAAAATATTGTAAAATTTCCTTTCATTTAGAGTAAACTTTGAAAATACCATTCATATGAATATAGATTTTCATGTACTTAGACATGAACCTCTTCTGAAGTTTAGAAAGGCAAATATCTTCAGCAAAGATACTTGTGACATATCAACTCTTAACTGGAAAATAGATTGAAAGTCACTAAGTTGAAATCTATTTCTTCATAACTTTAACTATGTTTGAATAATCTGTTTAGTCTCTCCTGAATCCATGGGTGGTGAGTGTTGTGTGAAAGCCAAACTCTTTTCAGACAACAGTTAAACAAATATTCCATCAGGTTCTTGGGTTAAAAGACTGTTGTGTTTGGAAATCATCATTTTCCACCAGGGAAAAAGAACATATTACAGGAAGCAACTGGAACTAGTTTTACCCTTTTGTTTCAAAGTCGCAAGTTCTTTATTTCTGAGCCTAGAATCTCATCTTGGTTGCTTTCCTTTGAGGATAGCAATTTTTAGTAAATGGGCAGTTTTTAGTGCCAATTTGTACCACTTTGATGTGGTTCGTCAGACTCTTAGAGCAGACCCAAACCTCTACCTGGGAAGGTAAAAGTTAGTTCCTTTATTCCACTGAGGTCTGATCATCACAAAAAGCTCTGCCTTCAATTTATAACATGGTAAATTTGTTTTTATGATGAATAAATGGGCACTTAGCACCAAAAACTTTCAGGCATCATCCAGATGTCTCAAAACTTGAGTGAACACATGGAGCTGGTCACACAGAGGCTCTGTTAACCGAATGCACAATCTGGAGAGAAGATGCATTTTTTTCAAGGTCTGGAAATTTTAACAGTATCTGGCAGCTACTTCGTTTCCAAGATAATCCTGTCACTGTTTCTGGTTATAGGCAGGGATGGGGGTGGGGGTACCAAACGCACTGGTTTGGTGTCCTGTTGAAATTGGGTGGGGATGTTGTCATGTTGGCGCCTGCAGTATGATTACAAATAAGCTTTAGAGGAAGAAACCTGTGATCCTCTGACGTTCGGTCACTTGAGAACCTAAATGGTGTGGGGGTGATGAAAGAGAGGGAGTAAGAATGGAGAATAAGACAATGAGCTCTGTGGACATAAAAGCAATTGGTTAATGCAATTAGACTTTCACTTTTTAAATAACTGTTTGCTTTGTTCCTTAATCTGTAGCCAAGTGACTCCCTCAGAACCTATTAACTCATTATTTTATCTTTCGGACATGTGCCATCAAAACACCATTTCTAATGTTACAAAACTCACCTCTCAGTCAGACTTTGCTTGGACTGTAACATTTAATAAACAGGCTCATTTGTCATCATGACTCAGTCAGGCTTGTTGTGTTCTGTCACTCTTGTTCCTTGCCACTGGTGGCAGAGGAGTAAATTGTCACCAAATATTACTGATTCATGTTCTAAAAATGAAATTCAAAATGCTGGAGCAAATGACTTTTCAATTTTATTTTCATTAAATGAAGAAATTCCCTTTATTTTGCTTTAAAGAACAGGCAGAGGCAGACATAAAGAGGCTACTTCCAGATGGGTGTAACACTAGGACTCCTTTAACCACGTCGCTTGTTCTGTGGAGGCAAAATACTAAGTTCACTCATTTTTCCCCTGAAATTAAAAAGCACCATGATAGAATCAATCACACAGATTGATAATTTAAATATGTATTAATAGCCAAAAAACGTGTAAGAAATCACACGGTTGTGGCAGATTTGCAACTTTAAATTTCTGTCTCCTTAGGAAGAAATCGACACATTTTAGAAGTATCAGAGAGCTAAGCCACCAGCCTAGAGGACCTACTGCTTGACGCTTTCCTTTCCAAAGTCTCATTTGAATTTAATTATGCTGACACAATACCTAGGTACATAATCATGTGCTGTATTACATCTATAATATAAACATTTAAGCTGAGAACCTATAATGGACAAAACGAAAAGTTAGGATCCAAAGAAGAAAATCACCAAACAGGAGAAAGCAAGAATGATGTTTGCAAATTGTAGTATCAGTAGATCTCTGTTGTCCGTAAGCATCAGCATCCTACAGGAGTACCGTAAATGAAAGGTTTTGAGTTGTAGACCTTAATAAAGTTCCTCAAGAGCTGTCCCCCATTTTTGCCAGCTAACCCTGTTTCTTTTTATTTCTTGAGGATAACCTTCATTAATTCAGCAGCTATTTATTAGGTATAGTGAGCCTGACATTATGACCAATTTTGAGGATTAATAAAAACTACTAACAAGCTCCCTGGTGGAATAGCTGTTGGGTCAATCTGCTCCAAGGGACGCAAGTCACATACCCCTGCCTTCGAGTCCTGGTCTCCGGGGAAATAGCCAGTGTGAACAGCTGAATGAAAAATAAAGCATCTTCTTCTCTCTTCCTGACTGCCTGCCTACTATTGCCTACATGCCTGCTGGCAACTTTCCTTTGGAAAAAAAAATACTGACAAATAGATGGCCTCCTGAGGACTTCCTTTCATTAGGATATACAAGCTGGTACATTCAGTCATTAATTCTGGGATAAAACAGAAACAAATTCATTGGCTGGTGAAGGCTCAGACAAAAGAGAGGCAAATTTCTCTTCTTGATAAAGCGAGTTTGGGTGGCATGAAAATGTGAAACTGCCAATTAGTGCTGCTACAATATCCAAACAGCCACCATTTCCTGATGTGGAAACTGTTTTCTGAGCAAAGCCCCCTATGTGGTCAGACGTGAACAGTGCACATATTTCTTTTTTGGCTTTCTTGTGATTTTTTTTTTTTTTTTTTTTTTTTTTTTTTGAGCAAATACTTGCTTTGACATTTTCCTTTACATTCTCTTAGAATAAACAAAGGTGTGAAGGACCTGGGGGTAAAATAAGTGTTCATTTGACAGAAAGGAAATAAAGAGTGAAACCTTCAAGGAACAGCAACCTGACGTGATGGAGCCAGCAGGGAGGGAAGGACTACCAGAAAGGGTCACAGAAGAAAGCAGACAAAATGGGGAAAGGCCCTCAAAAGGGAAATCTGAAAAAAAAAAAGTGAAAGAAATATTATTTGAAAGTGATTTAAGCTACAGGAATTAAAGTGAGAATGAGGGAGAGCAGTAACAAAGCCTCAAAGAGTAGGCAAGATGAGAACACTTTCTATTGTCATTTGGGGAAGGAAGTTATGCCAAGTCTGTTATATGATAAAATCTGTTATGAATTCTCTCCATCTCAACATTACATTAACACACAGGGGCTCATTTTCAAAGGGGTCCAGGGGAAGCAAGTCACCCTACTCCCACAAATAAATAGGAGCTGTGTGTCTGAAATTCCTCAAAGAGCCGAAAAACTTCGCCCCCTTTAATGTCATTATGTATTTTAACCATTTGAAACCAATTTATAACAGACATGAAAGTATTTCGTCTACAGTAGAGTTGGCACACAGTGCTTCCCATGTTCAACATTTCCAACAAGCCCAGTTCACACAGTTCTCTTGTGCTGGAGAACTTGCCGAGGTTTTCTGGAGTGGCTCACTTCCAAGGAGGCATCTCTCAAGGAGCAGAGGGAGCAAAATTACAAGCCACGTCAGATGTAAAATGTCCAAGAAGTCCCTGAAATTCTCTCTGTGTTTCAGGAGATTGCACTTTAAAACAAGCAAAGAACTTCTCAATTCAACTTCCACTTAGAGTCAAACACCTAAATTTGCATCTGACCACAGCTGAGGGAGCGATGGGGTAAGTGGGCCTGGGATGTCTCCTACTCTCAGCATTCAACTTTTTGTGGGTCTCAGAACATTCTCTCCAGTACTGTTTCTGCTCCCTCCCTCCTTTCATCCTTTCCTCTTTCTTCCTCCCTGAGTTCCATCTTCCTCTCTCATTCTCTTGTTGTGCAGCACAGAACTATGGAATTTAAAGATGCAAACTGAGAACTACTTGCACTGACCCAGGTCAAAACGTCTTCAAACCTTTTTCCTGATGAGATAAATTGACATGTTCTGTGTCACATGGCTTCAGAGTCTGGTTTGCTTTAACTAGAAATGCCCCATCACAGTAGGGAGCCATCTCTAGTACCAATGGTTTGGATCAGTGCCTCTACTCCCGACTTTGATCATTTATAGACCACAATTGACTACAAAGAAGTTATCATACTGACCTTCTCCTCCCTTTTTTCGAATGAGGACAACTCAATTTCTTATTTTATCACTAATTGCCCTAAGGCATCTCACTGAAATAGAATCTTAACTCACTGACTTCCACTAGTTCAGGGTTTTTCCTTTGTTCTCATGTTCCATAGGTCACTTCCTGTCTCTTCTGTAGTGGGCAATGTGCTTGCCATCCTCACACTAAGCATGATAGGTCCAGGTCTATGGGGGACATTTCATCCCCCATCAGATATTGGTACAAGGATAGGTAAGCCCAGGGCTGTTTGGTACAGTGAAATGTCGGGAGAAATTTGCCTTAGTTAAGAAAGAAATTTCACTCTCCACCTCTTCCCACCACAGGAAGAATAAATCATAGTGTTTCATTGCTACTGACAGTCATCTTAGGACCACAAAGAGATTTGTGATAGGATGACGTTGATGTCCCAGTGAGCACAGGAAGGAACCAGAGAAGCAGCACAGTACACAGGCACTGGTTCAACATCCATCCCCCATCCACATCCCGAAACTTACCCCTATCTTTGGAATTACTGTTTTGTGAAATAAATTTTCTCGTTTTATGTCAATTTGATTTAAGGTCTATTAAACAAAGCCAGATGTCTCCTAGTTGGTGTACTTTCTACTTTAAGAAAAAAGGTTTTTATTTTCTTTCTTTCCTCTTTCCATGTTTTATTCTTCCTTCCTCTCTCATTCCCTTACTTCCCTCCCATTCTTTCTTTTTATTTTCTCTCTTTCATGGTGCTGGCTAGTGACAATTAGCTAGGATGACCAACTTCCTTCACTTTTTAGGACTAAGGAGTTGTGGTTTCTGTGGAACTTCCAGTGCTCAAACCGGGGTGGTCCAGGGCAAACCAGAATGCTTGGTTATCCCATAAGTTTGAGAAAAAGTTTTCATATGCATACTGAAAGCCATGTGATCCCAAAATTGAATGCTATTTTTTCATGAGGATAAGCTTTTGATCAAAATCTAAAATTCTTTTCAACATTCAGGAATGATCAGGAGAAAAAAAGAAAACCACAAATACCAGCAGTTGGATTCTTACTCTTAGCATTATTTCTTCCCTCACCTGGCTAGCTGTGATAACACACCAGGAACGGTAGAACTTAGAGGTCTCCTGGTGTAAGTTCTTTATAATATTGAAAGAGAAACTGGGAGAAGGAAAGAAGAAGGAAGGAAGGTAGGGAGTGAAGTCAAAAGAAAAAGGAGGAACAGATGGAGAAAGATCGTAGAGTTACTAAATGGTGGAGATGGAGTAAAATTGGAGTCTTGGGTATGGTAGACAACCCTCAACTTGGATCTCGACTCTCTCCTTTTTACTCCTTCTAGGGAGCTCCTAGCTTTCCAGGTTCCTCAGGTCTCTGCTCAAATGACATAGTAACAGAAGCTTCCCTTACCGCTTGACACAGAATAGCATTGTCCCCATTCTGTACTTCCCATTCCTCTTAGCCAGCATTTTCTTCCTCTACAACAGTATGATCTTACATATTGTATAGAAACTGGTTTATTCTCTGAACTTAACCAGTCCCACTAGAATGTAAAACTCATACAGGGAGCAAATTAGTTTGTTTATAACTGTATTCTAGCCTGTCACTCAATAAAAATTTATTGAATAAATGAATGAATGAATGGATGAATGAATGACTAAATGAATGGTGTTGCACAGGTTTTTTAGTTAATCCTCTGTACTATTACCTTTACTGCAAACATATTTCCCAGTTTCACAGTTGACTTTCATTTTATTTTTATGTGAAACAATGATCAATTTTTATGCAACTAACTAAATTTTTTCTTTTGCAAATGTACCTGCATGAAAAAGTCATTCTTGACCCAAACATCTGTTAAAGTCACACCTATGCTTTCTTCAAAGATTTTGAGTTTAACTTTTTGCTTTCAATCTTAATATACCTGGAATCAATTGCTTATGCTAGATAATCTAAAAAGATAATTTTCTAAAGGAATGTTTTATATTATGGTATGCTAAGATTAATGACTAATTTATCCCAATACTTATTTTATCTTTCTATTGATAGGTGATTTTAGGTTGCTTATTCCATGTGTCATTAGGATATTGTTTTAATCTCCATAATTTTATGATGTGGTTTAATACTTCTTTTACGTTATTGAAACTTTATTAAATTAAATTATTTAAATTAATTTAGATTTAATTTTTAAGGCTAACTCTGGAATTACATTAGCTAATTTCTATAACAATACTATTAAGACTTTGATTTAAAATGTGTTAAACATCATTAAGTAGAGAAATAGCGAATTCATTAAAACAGTCTGTGTTCAAATATAAAGTATCATTTGGTGAAGGTATAGTCTGACAGAATTCTCCACTATAAAGTTATTCTTTTGTTCACCTTATAATTGCTAATTATTTGGAAATATTCTTTTTCTTCTTAAGCTTTTTTTTTTTTTTTTTTAACGACTTTAGAATCATTTGTGGCTCTTGCCTAAAACAATAATCTCAATGGTAATTTCTGACTAGTGATATCTTAATAGTTATTTCCCCCAGTTGTTCTACCTTTATTGATTAAAATTCTGTGAGGAGGAATTGTCCGTTTTCCCCATTTGTTTTTCATTATTTATTTATGACAATAAATAATGGATATTTAAATCATGGATATTTATTCTAGTCTATGGATTACAATCTGAGACTATTTACTTTGCTTCTGAAATTATTCCAGTAGGAGCTCTTCTAGTTTGGCTCTTTTGTCCCCTTGATAGGCCTTATTCCTTTGAGTACTTCCTGCTCTCTGATATCACAAGATACTCTGGGTTTATCTCATCTTTGTCATGACCTAGTCCTGGATTAACCATTTCTCCAAAGAAAGATGTAGCCAGTTCCTACTCATTCAATATGTGTTAAATAGTTTGGAGACTGTGGATTTATTTTTCTCTTTTTGTAACCTATTTATGTTAGAGGAATATGGACTAACCTACAACGACAAAGATAAATAGTTCATAAATCAGAGAGAATCATGATTTTTTTTTAAAGAAAAAGTGAAGGAAGGAAAGAAGGAACCCAGAGGCAGTCAGGGAAATAGAAGCAGAAGAAGCATTTTATTTTAGTTTTTCATCTTGGTTATCCCTCTAGCCCCTGGACATGAACCTGTGTCCTTAAGATGCATATGAACTGTACCAGTCAAAGATGGCTGACCAACAGGATGCACCAATATGATTTTCAAAATATATTCACATGCATTCGCAGTAAAAATAATTTTTTAAATTGCTAACTGCGGTGAAATCTAACATGGTGCTTTGAGATTACTAATGAATATCAATCATCTAAGTTCCGATTTCTATAATCAGATCTCTGCTGCCTATACCATGGAATGACTTGCAAAGGACCACATCTTATCTGTATCTTTCAATCTTTTCTACTGCATCCCAACAATGCCTGAAGCATTTTATTGACACAAGAACCTACATGACTCTGTTGCAAATACCTGACACTGAAGCAATCCAGTCCCCTCGTTTTACAGATAAATGAACTGAAGCTAAGAGTAAAATAAGTTCTCTAAACTTACAAAGCCAATAGTGACTAAGTTAGGCAACAAAGTTTGTGCTTGAAACACACTTACGTGCTATTTCATTTTCATTTTCACCACTCAGCTAAAGAAGTCAAGATTGCTTCAGATTCTAAAGTCTGGATAAAGTGAGCCTAACAAATAAAAGCCGAAATTGACAATAAATAAAATAAACTGCTTTGAGGATAGCATTTAAAAGAAGAAATTTAACTTGAAGTAGTATCATTAAGAGCCATAGAAGAAAATGAAAGCTACTCAAATTCTTCATCTTCAAAGTGAGTTTCCCATTTTAGAGAGACATTTAGACATGCATGTACCCACACACAGGTGAATTCTATGGAATGAGTTTCCCACCACGTTTCTGAGATTGATGGAGTCAGTTTTACTCAACAGTCCCCTCTTTTAGGTGATCATTCCAAATCCAAACTAGAATTTTCATGTCAGTGAGAAACATGAACTAGACTTTCTGCTTTCTTTTTAAAAAATTTGAACCTGTCTTCTTTTCATAGATTACTTTTGGGACCAGTGTCTTCCATTCTGCTCAAATTATCCTTTATTGTTATTGGATTTCACTTTAAATGTCATGCGAATTCCATTCATATAGTAAACTATAGAAACCTGTTTGGAGTTGGTAAATGTGTGAGATGAGTAAGCTGGGGAATGGCAAAAAAAAAAAAAGGTTTCTCTAGAGTAAATGACACATTATTTTGAATAAAAAGTATATCTTCAAAAATTTTCATAAACCTTCAATTAGAGATTTATATTTATGGGACTAAAAGGAGAGAGGGAAAATTATACTATTTTAAGAGTACATTTTGAACCATTTAGCCAAATAAAGAAAACCTAATCCTAATAAAACAGAAAATCATGACTAGAGACTTTGACTATTTGAGTACATGCGCTTAATTTTTTATTTGGTGCAAAATAAAGTATCTAATACATTCTTGATTTGCATTTTTGTGGCCGGCAGAGTAGTGACTCCCCAAGCTGTCCCCTTACTAATCCCTAGAGTCTATAATTGTTATGTTACACAGCCAAAGAGAATTAAGGTAGCAGATGGAATATTTTGTTAATTATCTGACCTTAAACTGGGGAGAATTTTCTCTACAGTCCAAGTGAGCTTTATGCAATCACAAGGTCCTTTTGTGGAGGAGAGAAATTTGTCGAGCTGTGTTACCAACTTCTAAAGATAAAGGAGGAGAGCACAATCAAGGGATACAGGCAACTTACAGAAGCTGGAAACGGCGTGGAAACAGATTCTCCCCTGAGCCTTCAGAAGGAGAACAGCGCTATCAGCACCTTGGTTTTAGCCAGTGAGACTCTCTTCAGGATTTGAGCTTCATAAAATATAAGACAAGAAGCTTATTTTGTTTTACACCACCAAATTTATGGTAGCTCATTACATTAGGAAAAGAAAATAGATACAATTTTAAACAAATTTTACCTACAATGGAAGTAAAGCTATCCATAAGCAATGATTACGAAAGGGGAGTTAGTGTATTAGGATTCTCTAGAGAAACAGAAGCAATAGGCTCTAGATCTAGATAAAGATACAGATATACAATAAGAGGAGATGTACTATAGAAATTGAATCATAGGGTTCTGGAGACTGAGGCCACCCATGATCAACTATCTCCAAGCCAGGGAACCAGGAAGCCTGGTGGTATAATTCAATCAGTCTTCAGACCTGAGAATCAGCCTAAGAATTGAAAGAGCTGATAATTTAACTTCTAGTCTGAATCTGAAAGCCTGAAAATCAGGTGTGCTGAAGTTCATCCAAGGGCAAGAAATAATGGATGTCTCAACTCAACCAGAGTATGAATTTACCTTTCCTCTGCCTTTTTGTTCTAGTCAACCTTCAAGAGACTGCATAATGACTACCCATATAGAAAGGGAGCCTTCTTTAATAGTCTACTGATTCAAGTGCTAAACCCTTGTGGAGAAACCCTCGCAGACACACCTAAAAATAATGTTCTACTGGTTATCTGGGCATCCTTAGCCCAGTCAAGTTGACACACAAAATTAATCCATCACAGTTAAGGATTAATGAAATGAATGATATTTGAGAATTTATCATCTGAGGATGTGTGGTATCCAAAGAAGGGAAGAATAAACTCTGAGGTTTCGAAAGTAGAACTTCTCAAAAGTTTAGTGAAAAGTTTGCATTACTCTATAACATGAAATTTTGAAAGGAAATATAACTTTAGAAGGTTGGAAAGTTCTCAAAAGATGTAATTATGACTGTATAATCCTATAGATTGAATTGTATGAAGCTACAGAAGGCACGCTTATCAAATATGTAGATGACATGAGGCCTGGCAAGAGAATGAACACATTGTATGTCAGAACCAGAATTGAAATAACAAAAAAAAATTCTTGTCAGTCTGTAGCAATGGGATGAATCTCTAAAAAGATAGAAATTAACAGGGATTAACATAAGAGCCTAAACTTGGGTCCAAAAACCCAATTGCCCAAATGCAGTTGGAAGTGATGCAGTGTAGCACTATGAGATTAAAGGACTGTCAGGTTTTAATAAACCCAAACAGTTAAAGAGATATTATAATGGAATAATAGAAGTGTTAAAATACTTCAATAAACTCTTTTCTGACATTGTCTGCTGGTCCGATCACGTAGTCTAGTTTTGGATCTATTATAGGAAAGGAATCAGTAAAGCAAATGTGCTTGAGTCTTAATAATAAAACATAGTTCAAGATATGGTAGGTGTGTATTTAAAGAAGAGACAACTCCAAATTAAGAGTGAGGAGGGAATAACAGTTTTCTCCAAATATTTTAAGGACTTAGGTGTCAAAGGTGTTAGGTTTATTCTAATGGGATTCAAAGAGTAGAAATAAGAGTGTGAGTAGAAGTCACAGGAGGATACATTACAAATTGATATACAGGAGCTATAGTCAAAATTGCATAGCTTTCATAAAGGCTCCTTGAAGAGAGGTTTCTCCACCAAAGAAGACATTCAATCACAAATTGAATCAAATTTGGTAGATAATATTATAAAATTCATTCAAATGATGAAAGAAAATGTAGGCTAGATTATTTAGTTTCTGAAGCTATGATTATAGACAATGGTGAGAAATAATCATTATAGCATATCTAAATTAATTCACTCTTTAAAAGGAAAGCATTTATTTATTGGGTAACATGTTTATATCTTGGTTATAATAAATTCTTTTCTAGTGAGCTCCTGATTGATGCAATATAATAATCCTTCTTAGAAATGTGTAGAGATTATTACATTCAGGAAATTGAAGGACTTACTTAGCCTCATGCAACTCTTACTGTTCTTGATACTAGCTGTAAAAACAAGGAAGTGAATTCACGAGGAACTAAGTCCTCAGAAGACTGGACCACAGTTCATTTTAATTACAGAGGAAAAGAAGCTAACTAAATGGCAAATATTCTCTACTTATATATAATAGTAAATAACTCTCAGAATCACCATACATATTGCCATTTCAGAATTCTTAGCACTGCTCCTTTTATCAAACCACCAAACCTCTTATCTGTGAACTGTTCAGTTGCCAGAGCAAACTCAGTTGCCTGAGGCACCCGAGTCTTTGGAAGCATTTCCAAGCTAGTGCAGCCCAGGAAAGACTTTGTTGACATTCTTAGATCTATAAGTCTTTCACCTTTCAAATATCCTGTTATTTCTTCTCTTAGTTACCTCTTTGATCTCTCTCTTTTTACTGCACTTGTTTCATTCTCTTGCTCTTCACTTAAATTGCTAAAATTCTCTGATATTCCAAGATAAAACGAAAAAATGGTTCTTTTTAAAAAATCAAAAGAAAAAGAAAAAAGAAAGAGGTTAGAGAGAGGGGAATAAGGGACTTTGAATTTTGATTCAAGGTCCTTCTTACACAAGCCTAAGCTAAACTGTCTCTGAGAGTGCTGGTGAGAACATTAGAGATTCAGTTTACAGAACTGTATTTAAGAAAAGTGAGATTTGAGAAAAGACATAGTTAGCTGAAAGAAGTGAGAAACAATTTAAGAGATTAAATTTGTGAGTGTGCATGTTTTCTTTTAGCCATTGTAATGGTTAATTTTATATGTAAACTTGGCTAGGCTGTGGTATCTGGTTTTACGCCAAACATCAGTCTGCATATTTCTCTGAAGGTATTTTTAAGACTAAGATTAGCATTTAAATTGGTAGGCTTTGAGTAAAACAGATTATCTTCCTAATGTAAGTGGGTCTCATCCCATCAGTTGCAGGCCTTACAAGGCTCACCTAGGAAAAAGGAATTCTCCTTCCAGACTGCTCTCAGGTTTGAAACTGCAGCCCGAAGTCCTTCCTGGGTCACCAGTCTGCTGGTTTGCTCAAAAAATTTCAGAATTGCCAGTCTCCACAAACATATGAGCCAATTTCTTAAAATAAAACTTTCTTTACATAGTAGACAGAAGGTAGATAGATGATAGACATAGAGAGAAACATATCTCTATAAAAGATAGTGATATAAATGTATATTTATACTATTTGTTCTATTTTTCTAGAAACCCTGATGAATACAGTCATGAATTTCTACACCATTATGTCCTATTCACTCTATTTTCCCTCTCCTGTTTACATAAATTCAGATTTATCTTATTCTGGGGTAAGACCTCGTACTCTTTTCCCAAACTTTCTTCATGAAAATTTTTCTACCATTTTTCTCACTTCAAAACCATACTTTGTGTAATGAGATCAGAAAATATGCATTTCAGTCCATTTAGAAAATGTCATTAATCATGAATATGCATCTCTTATGAAGAAGATAGAACCTGTAATAAACTCCATGAAAACTGCACCCAGGTTTAGTTCTAAGATTCATTTGAAATAATATAGGTGAAACAGCTTTTCAGACAAAAACCTTGCCAAACTTTTTCTTTTTTTTATCTTTCTTTATTCCCAAATTCATATGTATGTCACCTACTTCATTAAAAAATTATTCTAGAATACAAGTTATCAATCATTTCAGTGAAATCCAACAGATATTCCCTATGGGAATCCTTATACTGTACAAAATCACAAATTGATAAAGGGCAGAGTCATGTACATACTTACATAAATCTAGGGCAGGTATATCTGGGGAAAATGTTTTATGAGATGTATATCTAAGAGACTATAAAACAAATAATAATTTCAAGAGAAATTAGAATGGATATTTGAAGGAGAATATGTGTTAGTCCTTAATGGAGAACAAGAAATCAATCAATAAATATCAAAGGAAAGGACACTTTAGGCAATTATAGTAGTAACCAATGATAAATTTATCCCTTATTATGTTTAACTCCAGAGTGCTTATACATTATGATAGACATTATATCAATACTTCATACACATTATGTCATTCTAATGTTAGAACTTTGTGAAAGACAGTCCATCAATAGTTCATTTTATAGAGGTAGAAACCGAGGCCAGGAAAGGTAAGTAATGATCCAAGTTCATATACTTGGAGAGTAGCAGAACAAACATTTGAATTCAGAATTCCTAATTCCAAAGGGCAAATTCTTAAATGTCTTACAGCAATATCTTTTAAATCAGAATAATTAGTATAATAAATGCCTCCAGGTTAAAAACTACAGGATGTATTTTTATTGTGACTGAAAAGCAGCATGGTAGGACTTTTACTTAATATGGCAGACCAAGTGTTGAGGAAATATATCTAACATGCTGAATTAAACATTAAAAAAAATAATCCAAGTGAATGATATTAAGGGTTTCTTCCCTCAGAGGATTAAAATAATCCAAAAAATTAAGCAAACTCCAGAACTAGTTAGCATGAACCTTGGGGCTATATTACAAGGCCTGATGGACTAGGATTTGTGCAATACTAGTCTATTTAAATTGGGGACAGGAAATAAAACCTTAAACTGCAACAAGCAGAAGACAGATGAGAGACCTTTGCATGGAATTAAAACACTTGATGGGTGATTCTCCTAATGACTGAACAACAACAGCAAAGCAGAAAGAAAAGTTGAAAGCAGACATAATGCTTTTCTTAGACTTGACTCTGGATGGAATGGGAAGATAAAAAACAAACGTCTCCTGCGGATTCATAATCGCAACTATATACTGATGATTTAGAAGCTGGAATTCAAACATCTATGACACTAGGAAACTCCATGAGGTGGTTGAGATGATAGTGGCTATAATGCTGAGAAAGTAAACAGAGATTTCAACACTTTTAAGAATGTTACCAATAACATGGGACTTTCAGAAGGCATTCCAGATTTTGAATTAAGAAACTAAAAGTCCTGTAATGAGATGGATATAGACTAACTTTCATAGCTAATGAAACAGATTCTAAATTAGTTCAACACAAGACTATGTGATGTGATCTGGTTTTATAATGATGCATACAATGAGTGAAATATACTTTCTTTGGAATAAATTTACCTTATCAGTAAATTCCTTCTATCTCTTTAATTCTTCATCACAATATTCAACTTTCCATAAAAAATTACCATGCAGTGCATAAGACCACATAATTGAGAAAAGAATCAAATCCAAAATCAACTGACATATTAGGATGAATATATTCTTTAATGTAATTATTATATGTTCAAGGAAATAGGTACAGAATTTTAGTAGACAACTAAACTAAAAAGAATAATTCAAAGGAAACTTCTAGAAGAGACGATTATTGTAAGTAAAAACTCAGTAGACAAATTAAGAGCAGAATAGTCTCAAATAAACAGAAGATTAATGAACTGGAAAATAAGATGATAGAAAATATCCAGGCTGAAGAACAGAGGAAAAATTAGAAGAGTGAGACAAACAAAAAAAGCATGCAAAAAATGTCCAAAACATCACAACATGTCTTTTGTGTATGTGTTGGAATCTCAAGAGGATGTTGTTATTTTAGAAGTGATTTTGATCAAGAACTTTTCAGAAATGATGAAAGATATCAAAGTGCAGGTTAAAATTAGATTACAAAATCCAATAATAAAAGCAAATCAAATATATCAAAGTATATGATTGTAAATTTCACAAAAATCAAAATCAATGAGAAAATTTTAAGTTCAGCTAGAGAAGGGAAAAGATACATTACTTTCATATTAATATTCTTCATTTATTTCTAAGGATGCACACACACACACACACAAATGATTCCTTAAAAGAAATGCTAGAAGCCAAGAGAAAGTTGAATGGTGCCTTTGAAGTATTGATAAAATTACTGCCAACTTAGAATTTTATGCCAAACATAATGTTCTTCAAAGATGATGTAAGATTCTACACCATTAGAAATATATTTTAATTAGGTTAAAAAATTATTATGTGCAGATATACAGTGAAAGAACAAACAAAATATGAAGAGCTCTTCAGGCATAAGAAAAAATCTCAAGCAGGGAAAAGGAAAATGAAGAAAAGAAGAACAAATAAAAGAAATATATGTTGAAATCTAAGTGAATATTAACTTTACACAAAAATATTAATAATATCTTGTAGGATTTTAAATAAATATAGAAAGAATTAAAACACAATAATAATGCAAAAATTGGGAAGAGGATATGTGCTTTTAATGTCTTTGCATTGTGCTGAAAGTGGTGACAGTAATTATTTGAGCTGAACTATAATAAGTCAAAGATACATTTTGAAATATCTAGGCTATATAGCAAATGAAAGCAAAAGAGTATATAGTGAATAAGTGGAATAAGATCATTTATAATTACTTGATTAACACAAAATTAGGAAGCAAGGGAGGAAACTGTCACATGGAGTAGCTGGGATTATTGAAATTAAGCAAACAAATTGATATATTAAAATCCAAATTAAAAAAAAAAGAACAAATACATTGATTAAAATGTCAAGACTGTCAGTAGACAAAAAAGAAAAGCCAGATTATATGCTGCTTACATGGGATGTTTCAAACAAAGAGTGAAAGTTAAAAGACAGATTTACCATACTTACACTGACAGAAAGAAATCTAGTGTAACCACTAACATCAGACAAGACGGATTTACAGCAGCAAATATGGGAAGAGAAATTTATAAAGATTAAGGGTCAAGTTATAGTAAGGTGTACATAGATGTAATAATATAGCTTCAATTTATTTAAGAAAAACTGCTGGACTAAATATAAATTTAATATAGCTTTATAAAACAGTAGTAATAATATCTAGTTAGTGATGCTAAAAAAAGCAAGCTACTATTAAAACTCAATGACTGGAGTTATAGTGGTCTAAAGTTTTTGCATGTTCTGGAGAGGAATGTAAATATATTGATACATTTTATACTTTTACGAGTCAATATGAAAGTTGAATTTTCTACAATGGTCTTTTGAAGAATAGGTTAAATTAAGTATGATATCCAAACCAAGAGAGGGTTAAAAGAAAAAATGTAGAGGGAATTGCACTCATTCTGAAAATTAAAAAAAGAAAAATGAAAGGGAAATCAAATAGTAAAAAGTGGAAAATCTTCACATTCATTATGATGGCTATTATAAAAAAGACACTGGCAAAGATATGGAGAAATTCAAACCCTTGTACACTGTTGATGAGGTTGGAAAATGGTCCAGCATCTGTGGAAAACAGTATGGAGTTTCCTCCTAAAGTAAGAGTAGAACTAAAATATGGTCTAGTAATTCCACTTCTGATTATATATCCAAGAGAATTGAAAACAGAGTCTTGAAGATATGTTTGCACATTTATAGCTCATTATTCTCAAGAGCAAAGAGGTGAAAAACTTCTAAATGTTTAGGGATGAATAAACAGATAAAATACAGACAAAGGATGGGATATTATTTTGTCTTTAAAAGGAAGAAAATTCTCTGACATGATACAACCTGAATGAACCTTGGAAAAAATGCTAAATGAAGTAAGCGCATCACAAAAGACAATGATTGTTAGATAATATTTATATGAAGAATCTAAAATGGTGAAATTCATAGAAATAGAAAATAGAATGGTGGTACCAGGAGCTGATGGGCGGAGGAAAGGGTTTTCTGTTGATTAGTGGGTAGAGTTTCAGCTTTGCAAGATGAAAAAATTCTGGAGCTATTCAAACAATGTGAATATACTTAACACAACTAATGTACCTAAAATTATTATTTTAAAATCATTTTGTGTAATAGAATAAATTTTGTTATGTATTTTTGACAAAATAAGGATAAGAAATAGAAATTTAGTTGAAAGGAATGCATTCAATATATAGTTTATAATAAAAGGCACACTTGAATTAAATTTTCAAGTTCCAAACAAAAGTTGTTAGCTTAGATTAAAATTTAGCCTTCATAAAAGAAGAGGACATAGTATTTATTCTTTCAAAAGGAATACAGCTAAAATCTAAGAGCACCGAAAGGTTAAGAGGAGGAGAATGAAAATATACAGACCAAATAAGAGCTAAAGATAATCAAAGTGTTATAGACTTATAATTGTCAGACAAAAAAATAGTTGTTATGGCAAAATGATTTACTAAGAACAAAGAGAATCAATATATATTGACAAAATGTTGCTTTCTCAGAATTTGCAATTCTGAAACCATATATACATGATAGCACAGCTTCAGACATAAATACAAATTTTGACAGAAATGGAAAGAAAACTTGACAAACCTACCATCACAGAGGGAGAGTTTAATATGTCTTTTCAGTAATTAATAGATTAAGCACAAAAATATATCATCATAGAAAAGGTTTGATAGCACAAGTAAAAAACTTGATCTAATTGACATAGACTGTCATATCTCTCAAAATATTTATTCTTTTCAAGAACAGATATTAATATTTACAAAAATTGACCATAGATTGGATAATGGCAAGTTTCAATAAATATAAAATAATCAGTATCATACAGAACAATTTAAAAAATTGTGGTCATAGTAAGCTTATTTTAGAGATTGACTCAAAGATAACTTGGAAAAACCCATATATTAGGAAATTTAAAAATATTTCCCAAATATCTATAGAGCTAAGAAAAATCACCAAAGAAACTTAAAAGCACTTAATTCTGAACAATAATGAGAACATAATATTAAAACTGTGAGATTAAAATTATGTAAAAGAGGAAAATATAACTGCAAATGTTTATATTAAAAACAAAAAAGTTAAAAAATAAGGAACCGTTGGTAAATGTCAAATTATCCCCAAACTTTGTGGCTTAAAACAAGTAACATTAACAGTTTCTGTGAGGTCAAAGTATTGAGTGAGTGGCTTGACTTGGTCATTCTGGCTCAGGCTGTCTCATAAGGTTTCAGTGAATATATTGGCCAGGGCTATAGTCATCTGAAAGTTTAACTAGAGTTCAAGGATTTGCTTAAAAGATGACTCACTCATGTGGTCAGTGACTTGAGAGCTCAATTTCTTTTTGTGTTAGCCTGTCTAAGGTTGGCCAGGCATCCCAGTTTTCCCTGGCTGAAAGTTTGTCAAGGATGCAAAACTTTTAGTGCTAAAACATGGAAACCCCCAGACAAACCAGAAGAACTGGTTTCCCTAATTTAACCATAGGACTGCTTGAATTTCTTTAGAGAGTGAGAAATCTAAAATGGATGAAGCAATGTTCTATAATGTTTTTCACCAGTTAGTCTCAGAAGTTACACTCTATCACTCTTACCATAATCTATTCATAGAAGTAATTCAGTAAGTCCAGTCCAGAATCAAGGGAAGAAAATAGTGTCAAAGAATTTGTAGACATATCTTAAAATGACCAGACTATATGTCCAACTGAATCAGTTAGGAAAATGAAACAGGGTAAGCACAAAAAAATTAAAGGAATGAATAAAATGAGTAGAAATTAATAAGAGGACAAAGCTGTTATAGAGTAGTTCATAAGAAAAACAAGAGGAATGTCAAAGATGACCTAAGTAAACGGAGAGACATATTATGTTCATTGGTTGGAAATTTCAACATGGTAAACATGTCAATTTTCTACATATTACTTATAGATTTACTAATCCATAATTCTCACTCAAATATTAGTAGAAACACACTCAAAAATATAAGATATATACTGCATATGTATATTATTCTGAAATGTATATGGGAAGTCAAAGGAAGTAAAATAGACAAACAGCTTGGAAAAAAGACTTAATTTACCAGAGGCATACTACCCAATTTTAATTCTTGGTAGAGTAATTAAGACCATATGACATTAGTAAGAGGATAGATACATAGATCAATGAAACAGACTAGAGATTCCTGAAGTATATCTGCACAAATATGTCCAATTGACTTTTAACAAAATTGCAGAGGTAATTCAAGGAAGAAAAAGAAATAATCTTTTCAAAACGGAATTGTTGTAATTGGATATTCTTTTACAAAAATAATGAACCTTGACCTATCCCTCATACCTTATACAAAATCAACTCAAGATTAATCTTACATCTTAGTGTAAAGCAAAACTATACAGCTCTTAGAAGAAAACATATGGAAAACTTTTGAACATCTGGAGTTAGGTAAAGAGTTCTTAGACATGACACCAAGAGCATGAACCACAAAAGAAAAAAATGGCAAATTATAAAATTTCACCTATATAAAAAAAGTTTGGAAAAGACATTATTAAGAGACTAAAAGACAAACTAGAGATGTGGAGAAAATGTTTGCAAATCACTTATCCAGCAAAGACTTGTATTCAGAATAAATAATGAACTCTCAAAGCTCAGGAATAAGAAAACAACACAGACGAGGGTTGTTAAGTATGTGGAGCACCTGGAATTCTCATGTGCTAGTGAAAATACAAATGGTATTGAGCGTCTAGAAAAGAGTTTATTAGTCTTTCAGAAAGTTAAAGTTACATAAATTAATAACACAGCAACTTTACTTCTGTGTATTAACCCTTAAGTATTAAATACTTAAAATAATCCAAAAGCAATGTGTGAGGTCCAGAGTTAAAAATAATTTTTTTCAAATCAGGCAATAAGTAATTCTAACCTTGTTGAAATTCTTTCAGCAATAATACGAGAGAATACTTCCTAAGCTATTTTGTACTTTTAGTATAAATTTAATACCAAAGCTAATAAGACATATGAAAAATAAAAATTAAAGATCAATGCAATTTATGTATGGATAGTCATTATATTTAAGTTGAATTGTTTTTAGAAATGTAAGATTGGGTGAATATTTTAGAATTATTAATTGTAACTTATTACTCTGGAAATTAAGAGAGAAAAACAATATAATTATCCTATTAGACAATAAAAATAAAATTTAAGTGTCTATTCATAAGTAAAATCTGTTGACTGAAGAATATAAATGAATATCCTTAAGGTAAAAGATACATACAAAAATACCTATAATAAATATCATAAGCAATGGTAAAATATCAAAATATTTTTAAGTTAATTTTAAATTAAAATTTGATTGAATTCACAAATATCAGACATCTTATATTCAACATTTTAATGAAAATCCTAGTCATCTCAGAAAGTGAATTGTCTACTTTAGTAACTAGAAAATATAAATCCATTTAGATAGCATTCAAAATAGTGGTAAGAATAACAGGCATCAGAATAAAGCCCAAATATAATCTGATCCTTCATATGACATTAAAATTTTTAAATCTAAGGCATACATGCATAAGAGGGACACAAATGGAAAAGCACACTATGTTTATAAAGGGCGACTCAATATCATAAAGATGTTCATTCTCTTTCAAATTGCTCTATGGATTCAGTGCAACGGCAATTTACAATACCTACAGGGTGGTTATTTTTATTTTGTTTTAAACTTATCAGTTTGATTCTAAGATTTATGTGGAATAACAAAGGGTCAAGAATAACCATGACATTCCCAAAGAGAAGGATAGACTGTGGGGACTTGTCTTCCAAAGTACCAAGAGTCATCATGCACATGTAGTAAATGAAAGTATGTGCAAAGTGCAAAGATAAACAAATGAACAAGTAAAAGGCATGGAAGTTTCAAATCAAACTCAGATGAATATGTGATCATGAAAGCGTAAACTATTCAAGAAATGAAGCTGAAACTTTGGTGTGATTGTGTGTATGGTACTGTCCTGGATGACTTTGACTCTGCCTACAAAAGATCATTCCAGTTTATTAAATACAAGCAAAAGGTAAGATATCTGAATACTTAGGAAAAAACAAGAGAGATTTTTTTAGAATCATCATCATATAGAGAAACATCTCAAAGAAAAAATGGGGTTTTGACATAAAAGATGAAGATTGATAAATTTTTACTATAATAAGGAACTGATTTAATTAAGAGATCTAAAAAGAGTGAAAAGACACCCTTCGAACAGGGACATTTTTACAACACATAAAATTGAAACTTTTTATGTCAGTATAGATGAAGCATATATATATGAGATACAGAAACACCATGAAACAATGAGGGAAAAAAAAACCTCTCTGAAACATTTATATTTGACCTCATTATATGGTGACTTACCAAAATAACTATAATTTATATTCATAATATTTATTCTCTTTTGAAGCAATAACTTTTTCCTGTAGAATAGCATAAATCCCTTTGTCTGAACTAACAGATTTACACAGGAATATATGAATATCCTGGATCTTCTTTTAGAATATCTTTGTGTTGGTTATTTATTTACATATTATTCGTAAAAGAAATTCATTAATAGTAAAAGTCAATAGGAAAACATAATAAAACAACCCTTTTATTAAAACAATAAAAATATATTAGAATGTTTATAATATTCAAGACTCATAAAACCTTATACATTTATAAAAATCCATTTAAAGAAATAGAATTTTAGTCCATGGTTTTTAATGTTTCTGAACATAAAGATACCAGGCTTTCCAAAAATAATCTAAAAGTTTAATATAAGTTCAGTAAAAATTACAACAAGATTTAAAAAAACAAAATATGACATCATATTCAAATATCTGAATTGGAATGAAACATTTTAAAATAAGGCACAGTGTACCCTTTCTCTGTACACAATAATCCCTTCATCTAATTCAACCCAGTCATTTCCATCTTTGACATTCTTTACATCTTTATGTATCCTGGATGACTTGATTTGACAAAAGCTGAGAAAATAGCTTAAAACTCTCTCTTCATTAGCTCTTCCATTAGTTCTTTGTATATGTCATAGATTTTACTTTACTTGACTCTGTATTACTAAGCCCATAAAGTTTCAGGGTTCTGCTTTTATTATGAATTATATCATTTTACAAATGAAACTGTGTGTATTTAATGTTCCCTGGCATTGCTGGGATAAAATATTTCAATGTATTTCTGCATTATAGTGTATGGATTTTTATTTTCGCTTTTCAGTTCGACTTAACTTGTTAACTTTGTCTTTTTCCAGGTGTTTTCTTTTCAGATGTCTATAGACTGAAACATGTTTAAATTGTTTAATAAATTTATCTAATGTCTTCATTGGTAGGTCTTCAGTTTTACACTTAATCATAAATTTAGGCTTTTTAATTCTAGAAGAAAGACATTTCTTTAAACATTTCAAATATATGAGAAAATGTGATGGAATTTTCCTTTTCTTTTTGGGGAATCTACATTTCTTTCTCTTTCCTCTTTAACTGATAGACAACTTATTCATAGCAGGTTATGTTTGCTATTAGTGTTAAGACAGAAAATTTTTTTTTTAAATTTCTTAATTGCATTGCTTTTATGCTTTTTATTTATTTGCTTTGTCATTTATCCTTTATTAGATTTCCTTTTTTTTTAGATTTTGCATGTTTTTTCTATCTTTTTTCATTAAGATTTCAAATAGCTGGTTAATATCTTTATTTTTCTCAATTTAAAAAAAAAAAAAACAGAAATACTTCATTATACTGTTAGTTTTTCCTGAACTTTGATCTGTAAGCTTTAAATTAGAACATTATTTTTCAACTATTCATTTATTATGCCCTTTGTATCCTGATTTGACCTTGTTCCTCTTTAGTTCACATTTGTTTGTTTTAACCAACTGGAAAATTTTACTAATTGTTATTATTATACACTTGTATTTGTATGAACTATGTATCTGTATTATATAATCCATTGTGAGACAAAAATATATGCTTTCAAAATTTATTGAGAATTTCTTTTGGTTTAATATAGCATGAATTTTTATAATTAAGACATTGAATCTCAAAAATAAGACATACTCTGCATTGTAACCTAAAATTACATTTAAATCTACTAATTTTGTTTTATTCATGGCATTGTTCATACTCAACATACCTTTATTTTTATTTATATGATGACAATAAATACCCGCTGGTCTTCCTCAGAGTGAAAAACTATTATTTCATTTCTAAAGACCCAGGCTGCTTCTTCCTCAGGTGAAGTTAGCGTTTTCAGTCCCTTTGTGTTTCAGAACCAGAGAGAACACTTGCCATGTTAGGCCTGGGTCCTCCCGTGGGCTGAAGATTGGAAGACTTGCCAGGGACTATGGTGCCTTCACATTCCTTCCTGTGCTGTTGAAAGCTTCTATAATGATTTTCTCTGGTGGTGCTTAACACAGAGGGAGTGGTTACATCTGTCTGTTTAATCTTCATCTCAGCTACAGGGTCCCTGGAAAGTCTTCTCTCCATTCTGGGACAGTCAGTGAAATAGTAGCCGAGTCTCTGAGATTCTCATGTGTTTTGGCTCTTTGGTTCCTCATCAAATGTGAATTTTCGTGGAGAGCAGGAAGCTCTGTCTTAAGGGTGTTTTCAGAGTCTACTTAATGTTTGCATGTAGTAGGTACTCAGTAAATATCACTAAATAGGGTTTATCTGTATTAAACCAACTTGTATTTTTGCAGTTCTGGGACCATTTAATGTGAATCATGAAGGGGTAATCATTATTTTCCATTATTTCCATTCCATTTCATTATTATCCAGGAATAAATGCTAGTCCCCTGTGATGCAATAAAAAGGCACACATTTTACAGATGCAATGTTGATTTGTGTGTGTGTGTCATGCTCTTTGTGTTTTTTTTTTTAAATTAATAAAACATGTTATTTTACAAAGGATTTCTCAAAACCCTGAAGAACTTGAGAAACAATGAAATGAATAGTTCTGTGTTTTCTCCAATAGCTTCTGACAGGTTAAAAACGTTCTCGACACATTTCATAAAATATGAAGATGGTAGTGGAAATTTTTTTTTCTCCCACCTTTTGGCTTCCCAATTACCAGATGTCACCCTTTCTCATGGTACATAGCACATCCAATTGTAGAAACTCTCTCACCACGCCCTAAGCTCTTTGAGGGTCAGGCTTGTTCAGCATTGATACCTACACAGAAACTTCAGCTGCTTCTTTGTACAATTGCCTTCCTGAGTTGACACATCAAATGAAACATTCAGTGAGAGTCTTCCTGGAGTTGTTGTGTGGCCTTGATGAAAGGACTTGCCCAATTTGGGTTATCATTTCTCTACTCCTGTGTCAGGCACTTGTGTCTCATGGTTGAGCAGCATGACAGTAATGAGACCTATCCTGCCTGTAATGAAGCTGTCCTTTCAGTGGTGACTCCACTGTGCTCTCTAGTTTCACTGATATTTGTGTTAACTCTTCTAGGAAATGGGTGTCATTAACAACACTGCTAAGAACATTTTAGCATTAGAATGCTAAGTGGTTCTTAGTGACCTAGAAGAGGTTTGCTCTATTCTTGGCAAATCCATTTACTGAGATAGGTTTAGGACAACTCGTACATTTCGGTGAAATTCTGTCAGAGCTTTCTCCGCACTCTGAAGTGCCAGGCCCTGCCCTGGCCCTGAAATCAATGTGGACACACATCAGAGACACTTGCAAAGTTTTACCTACCAGCTCGACCTCAATAACTCAGTGTCTGCCTATTTCTAACACCAACCCACTAGCTGTGCATCAAATAAAGTTGCTTTTACTCATGGTGTTAGCTGCTTATTTTTGCTGTATTTTAATTGGATTGCATATTTATCTTTCTCTTGGCAATTCTTCTCAAATGAGAAACTTAGTTTCTGATGTGGGGGCTCCTAAAGGAAGATTTGTTTTCAGTTTGTTCGATGACCTATGATCTGTGTGTTTATTGTCCCCTCAATGTGGACACCTTAGTCTGTCACTCCAGCTGCACTCAGTAGGATGCTTAGGTTGTAGGTCTTGACATTTTCACTTGCATTTCTTTTCCCCTGTTTTAGCCAATAGAGCCTGAAGTAGGATGCTACTTTATCTTCAGCAACTAATATTGCCCTGACACCTGCACGTACAGCATGAATTCCCTCTTCTGGTAAGCTTGCTCAGATTGGAGGCATGGAACAATAACAATCACTCATTATGTCAATTGATTCTCTCTCTTGAGCGTCAACTGATTCCAGTCACTTTGTCCATCTGTCTTGCCATGGTTATATTCAGGCCTCCACAAAGTCTTTGCTGAATCATTGTAACAGCATCCTGATTCTTCTTCTTTCCGGTCTTCCTTACAAATTGTCTTCAAAATGAGGGACTCATTCCTCAGGGAAGACTGACATTTCCATTTATGTTTCCTAATTTCATGCTAAGGCTGTTTGAACAAACAAAGGAACCTTAGACAGGATTAGTAGAGAAAAGATTAAATTTAATGACATAAGTATGAAACATTTGCATGGCTGTAAATTTTAAGGTAAATGGGACAGACCAAGAACTTATATCCTATGCTGAGGACGGGGAAACTTGGGACTAGGTATATGTCAAGGAGAGAGGAGGGGTCTCACAAGTGGAGATGACCTCATATGACAAAGTTTTGCCTCTAGCTGTTTTCCTGGTCTTAAGGCAAGTTTCTCTCTGGGGAAAAATTGATTCTGGATGTGATTCTATAGATAAGTAACTATGGTAAGGGTACCAGAGTCTCTCAAACGCCACAGGGCGCCACTATTAACTTTTCAGTCATATACCAAAGTGACAAGTATTAGAAAAGTCTTCTTTGTATATCTTAGAAAAAGGCTAAATGAACATTTTTTAGAGACTGATCTTGAACTTTATAAATTTGGAGCAGTGTTTAGAAAGTTTATTTGGAATAATAATATATCAGTAAGTATATCCTTTATAAGTAAATATATTAGCAGAGCACGCTCAATTGATTGTCAACTGATACAAGATGACAAAAAAATTTGGAGATTGCTACTGAACACAGGATAAATAAACAGAAAGGCTATTAGGATAAGTGCTAGGAATGTACCCTGATAGTCGTATTATTGTATTAAGTACTCCAATGCACAGTTGGACTGAGGGGTAAGTTCATATCTCTTATTTAAAAAAAGTAGCTTCATTGAGATGTAATTCATATACCATGACATGCATGTATATCAATAAAACAATTTAATGTTTTGGTACATTCACAGAAATGTAAAACTGCAACCATAATGAATTTTAGAATAGTTTAGCATCTCCAGGTGAAACGCCATATTCATTTGTTCTAATCTTCCTCTCACCGCTTGCCCCTTGAGTCCTACATAGCCACTGATTTACTTTCTCCATGTAGATTTCTCTCTGTGGAACATTTCAAATGAATATTCTCATATAACTTATGGAGTCTTGTGACTGGCTTCTTCCATTTGGCATAATGATTTCAAAGTTCATCCAAGTTGTAGCTTCTATCAGTATTTCATTCCTTTTTATGGCCACATAATAATATTCCATTGGGTGGATATATTACATTTTGCTTACAATTCCTCTGTAAACCTCAGGACATTGGGCCATTTCTCTTGTAATTATAAATAATACTGTTATAAACATTTACATGCCAGTTTTTGTGCAGATATATGCTGTTAACTTCTCTTGGTTATATACCCAAGAATGGAATTGCTAGAACATAACATAACTCTATTTTTAATTAAGGGACTGCCAAACTGTTTTCTAAAGTGATTGCACCATTTTAAATTCACATCAGCAATGCATGAGGGCTCCCATTTTTCTACATCCTGGTCAACACTTTTTATTTGATTTTTATTTCCTAAGCATCTTAGTAGGTATGACGTAGTATCTCATTGTGGTTTTAATTTCCATTTCTCTGATAATTAATAATGTAATTATCTCTTATGTGCTTATTGGTCATTTCCTTAGAGAAATATCTATTCAGATCTTTTGCTCATGTTTAACTGAAACACATTTTTATTACTGAATTACAAAATCTCTTTAAGTATTCCAGGTACAAAACCTTTTTAAGAAATGTTATTTACAAATATATTCTCCAGTTCTGTGGATTACTTTTTCATTTTCTTGATAATTTCACTTTTGATACACAGAATTTTTTAATTATGAAGACGTCTAATTTGTCTATTTTTTTATTTTGCTACTCATGCTTTTTGTGTTACATATAAGAATATTTTACCAATCCAATATCATAAATACTTACTCTTATGTTTCCTTTTATGAGTTTGATAGTTTTGACTCTACATTAAGGTCTTTGACCCACTTTTATTTAATTTTTGGTTACAATGTGAGATAAGGATTCAATCTCATTCTTTTGCAAATGGTTATCTAGTTGTCCCAGCAGCATTTGTTGAAAAGAATATTCTTTCTCCATTGGATGGCCTTGGAATCCTTGTTAAAAGAATATATCTGTAAACTCAATTCTATTCCTCAGGCCTGTGTCTATGCTTGTGCCAGTACTGCATTTTCTTGATTCTTCTGTACGTTTAGAAATCAGGAATTGTGAATTCTACTTCTGTCTCTTTTTATTTCTTTTTTTTCCCTTTTATTAATGGCATTGGTTTACAATACTCTATGAATTTCAAGAGACTAGATTCATATCTCAATGTGTGCTTATCACATTTTCAAGATTGTTGTGCTATTCTGAGTTCCTTGCAATTTCATATGAATTTTAGAATAAGCTTCCCAATTTCTATAAAGAAACCAATTCTGAAAGGGGTTATGCTGAATCTACAGATCACTTTAGCGAGTACTGACATTTTAACAATATTGTCTTCCATTCCATGAATGAGAGATGTTTTTCTATTTATTTAGATATTTGATTTCTCTCAATAGTATACCTTCTTCACTCCTTTTGTTTAATTTATTCTTAAATACTTTGTGATTCTTATAGACTTCGTGATGCTATTATGAATAAATGTCTTTTATTTCATTTTTAATTATTCACCCCAAGTGTATACAAACGCAATTGATTTTTCTACTTTGATATTGAATTGCTAACCTGTTGAACTTATTTTAGTCCTGTGTGCGTATGAGTGTGCATATTCCTTTAGACTTATAAACTAAGATTATGTAATTTGTGAATAGATATAATTTTATTTTTTTCTAATTAGATATGCCTTATCCTTCTTGTTCTTGCCCAATTGTTATGTGAAGCCTGCCAATACTTTGTTAAATAGAATCATCAAGAGCAAAATTCATGCCTTGTTCTCTTATGAGAATACATGCACTTTCACCATTAAATATGGTGTTAACTATGTTCTTTGCAGTTGACCTTTGTCATTTTAGGAAATTCCTTTCTATTCTTAGTTTGTTGGTATTTTTATCAAGTCATGTGTTGGATTTTGTCAAATGCTCTTTCTGTTAAAATGAGTATGTAATTTTTAAATTTAATGTATATAATATGTCAAAATAATTGATATTTGAACAAACCAATTATTCCCAGGATAATTCCCTCATGGTCATGGTGCTTAATTTAGTTAGGGTTTTTTTTGTTTTAGGGCTTTGCCCCTTCACAATTATAAGACACACTGGTCTGAAGTTTTCTTTTCTTGTGGTATCTTCATCTGATTTTGATATCAAGACAATACTATCCTTAAAAGAAAAGTTGTGAAATGTTCCTTCTTCTTCTATTTTTGTTGTTGTTAATGTTATTTTTTGGTTTCTATGCTTTCTATTGATCAATTTTCAAATTCTATAATTCCTTATTCTTCTAGTTCTGGTCCTAGAGATCTTCTTAGCTATCTTATTTTCCAGTTCTCTCTTGCAAGCTAGGTGGACTACCATTTAGATTTCTGTTCATTGACTCCACAAATCTCTTCCCAAATGCTTTTAATCACAACCTTAATGTTCTCCAGATTACCCTTGGCTTTGAACATCCTGATGTTCTTTTGTAAATTTTGCTTTTTCATTTCTTTTGGAAGTGATTAAGGGTTGTCTCTTTTATTACCTGCTTCTACCTTTAGGCAAATCTCTGAGCCAGAGCTCTAGAGCCAGGAGTTGGGACAATGAGAAGCTTCTCTCTGAGTGGCATCCCCATTCTAGGTAATAGTGGTTAGTGGGAAGTAACAGCAGATTGAGATCTTAACTTGCCTCTCCTAGCATAAAATCAACACCTTATGGTCTGAGGCATGGGTGACAGGGCTTCAGTACCCTTGGTGTGTTGAGCCCAAGGTAGAGGTTCGATTCCAGGCTTGGGGGCTGAGCTGAAGAGAGGAACTTCCACCTACTGACCACATTCATGCATGACAGCCTCAGCAACAAGTAGCTAAAATCATGAGGACAAATGCCGAAGCTCTGCTTCTTGTAGAAAGAAAGTCCTATGAACATGAGGCAGAAATAGCCTTGTGTTTTAACTTCAGCAATCCTTAGTCACTACGTCAACGAGTAGAGGGAGGAAACAGAGAAAGGAGTCAGTATTGGTTCTCCTACAATAGATGCTTGCTTTTCTGGTCAAAATTGTATATACATTTTTTTGGAATAGTTATTTCTTCATTTGTTGTTTGTCCTTGAGATTTTAAATGGTTGATTATTTACATAATTCTCACCAGTTTCACAGATTAGTAGGTCAACAGCATTCTCGACACTGTCTTGCTGGTAGTCAGTTTCCTCTCAGAGTTCTTAATATATTTTAAAAGCTTCTTATGATCAGACCCCTACACCCTCTCCAATCTCATTTCTCATCTTAAATCAAAGGCCCAATCATAGGAAACTGTCTTTCATTTCTCAAACAAGTGGTATAGTTTATCACTCTTTATCACACTTTGGTCAGGCTGTTCTTTCAGCAGAGGGTGTGACTTTCCTTTCTTCCACTGCTGACTTCATGGGAAGGTTTAGCCAAATATGCAAATCTGTTAGATGCCTCTTGATATATTGCACTAGCTCCCTGATCTATCCTCCTAGACCATTTGTTATGTCTTTACTAATGCATACATATCTCCCAGTAGACACTAAGATCTCTTAAAATAGTTTATCAGCTAAGGATTGCATTTGGCTGCATTTAATAGATAATTTAAACAAAAATGACTAAAACTGAAAAGAAGTTCACTTTTTTTTTCAAACAACAAAATGTCTAGAGGAGCATGAATACTGGCATTGGTTGAGTAGTTTAAGAACACAAGGTCTGAGGAGTTCTCAGTCTCTTGGCCTTTTCCTTATGGGTGCATGGTGGGTGTTCCAACTCTAGTCATATGTCTACATTCCAGGCAGCAGGAAAAGAACAGAGGGAAGAGAAAGCACAGGAATCATTTGTTAAAGCAATAGTCAAAAACAGCAGATTTCTACTTATGTCTCACTACTCTAAGTTATTTGACCAACGTTCCAAGAAAGAAAGCTGAAAAATGCTTGATTTTGCCCTAGTTCCTAGCAGAGCTAGAGTTCTGTTGATAAAGAAGGGACATTAGACATTGAGCAGATCAAAACAATTGAAATAAGCAGGGACTAGATCTCTGTCTTCACCACTGTATCCCCAGCATTTAGTAGTGAACCTATCATTTAATAAGCACTCAATAATGAATTAATAAACAAATCAATCGATAAAGACTATAGGAGAAATGCTGTGACAGAATGAGAACAAAGCATCTTTTCATAACATGGAATGTCTCAAAGTGGGTCAGATTGCAATGGCCTTCATCCATCCTGCCTTGTGCTGTTCTGCCTGGGTTGAGGTGCACTGTGGGTAAAGGATGTACGTCAGAATCTTGGGCAGGAAAAGCTAAAAGTGTGTCCATGGTGCACAGATGTGCTGATATACTACTTTGCTAAGACTTGCTGATCTGATACAAATTCTTTGGGCTACAGAAAAGGAAACTGAGGCACTATAAAATTACTTGCTACGCAGCTCAAGGTTATTGATGCTTAATTGAATATTGCATAATAAGATGAAAGGCGTTCAAAGCAAAATACACTGTAAGAATAGAATAAGAATAGAATACCAATAAATGATGCACTTTAAAATGGGTGTTTAGCAGAGATAAATGGCAAATTATCAAAGATAATCAATAATTATTTGCCAATAATCAAAGATAATCAAAAGCATGCAGTTGAAATTTGCTTTGCAAGTATATTTCCTGACATTTTACCTATGAAATATAACTTTAAAGATCACAGCCTTTTGTTCCATTTACAAAATAATAGAAAATTATAGACAAACATCTGCAGGAAGCCTTACCAAAACTTTTCGATTGAGAATGGCAGAATAGGGGAGGATAATTCAATACACATGGCTCAGTGGTGGAATGGCCTTTCATGTCATTTGAATTAAAATCTTCTCTAGCTAAAGTTCAAAAATAAATTTCAAATTTGAGAACTTCCGATAATGATTTTTTAGCAGTCCGTTGATAAGATAGTTTTCATATTTTCTTCTCATCTTTGCTTTCTTAATGAATCATCTTTTTAAGGGGTACATTCTCTGTATTTTGTTAGCATCTGTGTTCTTTGAAGTCTAAATTCCACATCTACTATAGTCATTTGAGGGTTCAGTATTATATTGCTTCAGATAACTCAGGATTGGTGCTTTTGCTTCCTCTTTGCTGAAATGTATTTAATTACAAATTGCAAGTGTATGTCACTTCTCTAAGGTGAGATGTCAGGCAAATGAATGACCTAATAAACATGACAGAAGTTCAAAAATGGAAAAATAAAATCTTCAGTGGTGGTTCCCCTCTGATGAATCCCAGTAATGGTTGTCATCCACATAAATGAGACTTGAATGGCAAATCTTCAGATCTTCAGTTTTTAAAATAGTTTGAGTAAGTATAATAAACACAAATATAATGCCTTAGGCTGTCTTAGAGGCACTTTAAAGAATAAGCACTCCATTTGGGTGTAAGAAAACAATTCAGAGAGTTACCCAGCATCAACACTACTTAGCTGGTAGCATTGATTAAAACTGGTCTTCTTACAATGCTTTATCCATTGTGTACTTATTCTTTTAAGTCAATAACGTATTTCAAAGACTGCCAGCTTTCTCCTGATTTTTTTTTCTCATCTTCTAGTGTATTTGTACTTTTTTTTTCAGCCTTCCTGTTTGCAGACTATGGCCATGTACCTAAATTCTGACCAATGGAATTAAGAAAAATAGCTGTATATCAGTTCTGAAGCACTTCCTTAAAAGACTGTTGCTACCAGAGCTGAGGTGTTCAATTAGGACAGGGAGTCATACTGAAAGTAACAATCAAGACTTTCTACTTGGTACAGGCAAGAGGAAAAAGGTACCAGTTTTCCAGTATTCCACTTTCCCCAGGAACAGCAGCTGGTGAGGAGCAGGTGGCAAGCTGTGCAGGTGGGAGGAATTATCTCATGGACTAGGAGCTCTGAACAAATGACTCTTGGCTTCTTATGAACTGAGTGCTCAGGGAGAAAGGAAAGGGAAAGGGTTAGAATTTGAAAAGTGCTGAATCATCGTTGGGGGAAAAGTGACTCAGCCAAGCAGTTGGCTGGTAATGGGGTCTTGGCAGAGACATATGAGAAGAACCGCAGTTGGGACTCCGTAAAAGTCTGAGTATGATCTGCCTGGTCTAAAGAGATGTAGGAGACAGGGAGGCTGAGTCCTTGCTACAACTCCCTCCTAGAATGGCAATTTACTGGCAGTGCACTAAGTCTAGTGTGAGGGTACAGCTAGCACTTAGGAGCCCTGAAAGAAAAGGCCTATCTGGCAACTGCCGATGGACGAGCTGAAGGTGATACAGAACTATGGCTTGGGATTGGACTCCACAGTGACTACTGTTCTTTATCTTCTTTTCCCTAATCCTCCTGCTAGAAATGATGAACATGAGAACTATAGACTAAATATGGCAGAAAAGGTTGCTGGAAGTATCTTGGATTTCTGGATTTGTGAAGCAAAATCATCATGCCATACCACCTCACATTCCCTTCCATGTTACTAAAACACAAATTTCTAACTTAGGTTATCATTTTTTTTTTTTTTTTTTTTTGGCTAATTGCTGTTGAAATGTCTTAATAAATACATTTAGCTTTAAATACATGCTTTTTGAAACTAGGCATATCTGGAAATGGTGATTCAACAAATGTATCTGAGCTTTGTGACTGGGGGTGAGAGTAATGTTCATAACAAACTTTTTTTATGTACCTGGAGAAATCACCCTGTGCCTTTTTTTTTTTTTTCCTTTCCTAATCCAGTCTGTGTGTAGGAGATTGCCCACAATGGGTCTTTACTGAGTTAACATTTCCTTTAAACTCACAGTTTATTTCATTTTTCCATTAGTCTTCTTATGGAAAAAGCATTCCTTCCTCCCCTCTCTTAATTTGGTTTTATTGGTTTCTGAAAATGACTTCTGTCCATATAGTATTCTCTGTAACAATTTGTATTCTCCCACCACCCATTCTGAATTTCCAGTACAATCCTCTCCAATTTTGACCACCTCCCCATCAATTAAAGCTGGATGGACCATTTCCTTCTATGGACAGATGTTTCTGTTTAAGAAAATTCATCCTGGAAGTGGATCCAACCTCTGTGCTATATGCCTGTTGGTAGGACATGTGCCAACACAGTCTCTGTTCTGACAGTATTTCTTCTCTTTCTTTCAGAGAAAAGGTTCCCATTTAAAATTCCTTATTACCTATTCAAATGTCTCATACTCAGTTACTAAGGAGCCTGATTGAGGCCTAGACAATGACTAGTCCCCTAAATAGTTCTTATTTGAAGAATGTATAGTAAAAGGACGTGGCTTGGGTGGAGGCTGTTAGGGAAGGCCAAGCAGCTACAGTTTAATTTTCAACACTTAGTTCTTTGCTCCATTCTTTCTGCTTAACAACCGGAGATCAATTTCTTGGTACCCTTTTCCTTTCTAAGAGGAAATTAAGTCTGATTCTTTTCCTGTTTGTAAAGTATATGCCTCCTGGCTGATTCAGGTCACAGATTAGGTGCTCCCTTCAAACCGTGAATCTTTAGAATAGGATGTTCATTAAGGGGTTCTTATGAACAAATAACAGGTATTAATTTTTTATTCTAAAATACTTAATATAACAACAATAACATTACATCGTGCCCTGGTGGGGCAGTGGTTGAGCACATTCCATGGACACCCCAAGGTCCTAGGTCCTGGGCCGGGGACAGCCAAGCCAAGATGAGCAACTAAATGACTTCCTGCCTGCTTGTCTTTGCTGATCTTCATTCCTGCCTGTACCTTTCTTTTAAAAACATAATATTAGTGATAGGGGCTTTTGCTGGCAATTTTTATTATATATTAATATATTGTTATTTCTAGCTCAGGAATTTGTAAATTTATGTGGGTATTCCTATGAACCTGCTGTGAGTGAGACACTATGTTAAATTCTGGGGTTATTACAGTTAACTAGGAATTCATCGTTCCCCAGAGAAGACGGACAAGAAACAAGTCAATAGTGGTGACAAGACCTAGGAGACTTTTGTACTAGGAAGTAGGAGGGTAGATAGAACTAAGAAGTTCAGGAAAGCTTTCTTAAAGGAGGTCGACTCCTTTGACATATTAACCGCGGATCTTAATTTTTCTGAGTTTTCCTTTTATCAATAAACAACAATAAATTGTCTCAAATTGTAAATTTAACTGTTTTCTACCACATGCTGGAGATCATTCCAGGCATCTTAGGATTTATTTGATAATTAAACTATGTGGTCCACAAAGCAACTGGAGCATATGTTCTTTGGAGGATTGCTTGGTTTTTAATTTTGTGTCGGTGCTGCAGAATAAACTAAGTAACACTTTGAACAGATATGGAGAAAATTTTATATTACTGGTTTTGTCGAGATGGTTAGTCTGAGGATTTGGGTTATAGGTAAATTTGCCATTTAATTTAATGTTCAAGCCCAAACTCTTAATATTCAAAGGGACACTATTAAAAATAGTGTTGCTAGGAGAGCAGATATAAAGCAGGTTTGTCCTGGTCAAGAGATTTGGAGGCCAGTCTTGCTTTTTCTAACGTTTTCTCCACCCACTCCAAGTGTGAATGGAAACTCTTTATGGCTATTCATGTCACAGTAAGAACTATACAAGAGAGAGGACACTGATTGAAGTATCAACTATATTTGGAAGGAATGGTCAGCTCATTTTGAGAAGCTTCCTACTCTGAATTTGTTTTCCATTCTAAGTTTAGAAGCATAGAAATGCAGACCTTCCAGTGGTCTAGTGCCCTGCAGCATCACAGAGTCATTATCTCTTTGGTCTTTCTCTGACAGCCTTTTGTAAGATCCTCAAACGCAAGACCAGTCTGATATTTACTTACCATAGTATCAACTGTACCTAATAGGACCTGGCCATTGTATGTGTGCAGACAATATTGGTCGAGCTGAGGAAGGGATTACCATGATCCCATGGAACGAGTTTAGGAGAAGAGAGAATCTATAGGTGAATGTCACAGAGGGACAGAGATGTTTCTGGGGTGTTTCCATGCTGAATCATATCCAACTACATAAATGGTGAAAAGAAAGAATGCTTGCATAGCTGTTGGGGTCTCCATGCTATCTGTATAAATAGTCTCATCGCATTCATAATCTAGAACAGAAGTCAGCAAACTGAATGAGGAAAGGGCAGGCAGTAAATGCTTTTGGTTTTGTAGGCTATCCTGTTTCCATTGCAGTTACTCAAATCTGCTATTTTAGCACAAAAAAAGCATAAACAATAGGATAAAAAAAAAAAAAGGAGCAAGCTGTGTTCTAATTATCTACAAAATATGTCACCAGGCTGGATATGACCCATGAGCTGTGGTTTGTTGACCTCTGATCTAAGCAAAAGGGGACAGAACAAGTAATGACAGCCTGATGGTCATTCTGCCCTCCTTCCCCCAAGTGGTGGGGGCCTTCACGAGAGCTGACTTGAAGACAAACCTTGGGCAAAATGCCCAAGTAAATAGAGATTTAAGTTTCCCCACTCCAAGGAAGCATGCCAAATCTTCTGAAATACTGAACCTGGGAATGGCTGGATTTTTTTTTTTTTATTTTATATTTTATATTTATCATTTTATATTTCTTAGATTTCTGAGTTGTGGTACTATCTTAGGAATTTTGCACTATAGGCTTTCACTGTGATTTTCATGCAAAGATTTGTCCAGGGCACATGCCTAAACCATCAAGAGAAAGGCAATAGAAAGGGACAGAGGCATGAACATCTACTGAAGTTTAACCTAGTGTGAGAAACTTTACAGTAGTCACACATAGACCCCTTAATCTAAAACAGACTCAAGAAACATCATCTTTCAGAAATGTTAAAATATCAGTTAAAATTAGATTCTCAATCTCTGTCCTACCTGCTTAGTAGGGAAATGTATTCTCAGTCATCACAAAGGTTATACTGTCATAAAAGACACCTCCAACCCTTGGTAGCCATGCTGTACTGGTTATTGCTGAGTTCTCTAATTCCTGCCATTCCAGCTTTCTGTAGTATGTCTAAGGCCTGACAGCATCTGGCTAGGATGAGAAAGTTTTTATATTTTGTATAGCCTTCCTTCAGTCACCCTCTGAGGCCTTACTGCCTCTCCAGGGCACTGCCACACAAAAGTCCATGATTTCTCTTTTATCTTCCACCTCCATCTCTCTTTGCCTTCCACATCCCTCTCTCCTGTAGTGGTGTTTCTTCTGCAATTTTCAGCAATGAAGAACAGGCATGTTTCTGCTGAGACAAGGAGTTCTCCTTCATGCAACAAAAAGTCCTTAACTTTAAGGAAACTCAAAAATTGGATTGCATGTGAGTTGTAGGAGGAGATGCAGAGAGAACAACCAAAATTAACATCTCAAAAATTATCTGCCACACACATGTTCTTTATGTCATCACCACCTCATTCCTGGAAGAGAGGTAGATGAGGAACCTGCGGCTTAGTGGGGTTAAGAAATCTCTGGAGGTCACAGGACTTCTTACCACACTTGTCTGTCGAATTGTCTGTCTTCAGAGCCCTGGCTGCTTCCTCTGGACAATATTGCCTTTTCACTGATTCCTTGGTCTATTGCTAAATCAGCCTGGTTTCCCAAGGGAAAGTTCCTTATTCTGTGTTTGAATAATCATAACTCCTAGTGGCTTAGGTTGTCAGCAGCAAAGATCTCATCTTCCTCTATATCCAGATATAAACCTGGTCCCAGGAGTAATTACTGGCAGAGAAAACTGGCCGGTGTGGTCATGGATTTGACCAGAAGGGAAATATTACAATTCTTATACAAAATTCATCAGCTGTTAAGTGTCTCCAAATTTTCCTCTAATAGTCTCATTAGGGATCTGAAACCTGTCTTCAAAGAAGCAGCATCATTCACCACTAGTTTTTTTGAGGGATTATAGTAAACATGGAGTAAGAGTTGTAGCCAAGTGTGGTTACATACTTAATTTAAGGAGAAAAGAAGTAAAGTAAGCCCTAGGTTTGTTTTCCTAAGATAAGGAAAACTATAAGAATTGGATTTATATTTAGATAAATAAATAAATATGCATATGTGTATATATATGTACACACATACATAATCCACATTCAGTGTTTGCATTAAGATAACAATTCAGAGCAAAGTCAAAACTCATTTGAATTACATTTTCCACATATTCCAGAAAGTGAGCCCCGTTTGCACTGGGATATGAAAGGGAGAGAATGAAGAGAAAATCCAGTGACTATTCTGAATATTGAAGAGTAGATGAATTCTGAATGAGAAGTGACATGATGAACTCTTCATTTTCAAAAGTAAATAAACTACATGAAACCTCTCTAGTGAAAATGTATAAGTAGCGTAAAACCAAACATAGAAACTGGGGAAATGAGGAGAAACACGAGCTGTCCAGGTGAGAGAGGAAGAATGTGACAAATACTCTTCTTTACTAAACTCTCCATGTGTCTCCATGCTGTCCAAACTTTCTTACAGTTGTGTTAGAACATGTGACTAGCTTGTCGCTTCCACCTCCACTTCTGATTGTGTCATTTCCTGCTTGAGGCAGTGAAGAAATGGTCTGTGCCTCTTTTCTTCTCTCCTCAGAAGCATATGTTGAGATAGCAAAGTCATCAGGTGGAAGCAGAATGGATCCTCAGCCTCACAGTGATGACAGGCACTCTGGAAATCACTCAAATTGTAGCAGACTTGTATGAGTCTATAACAAGTCCGCAGTTTTAACCACTAAGATTTCCCAGTTCGACAGCTATATAGCAGCTAATATTAATTATCCTGATGAATACAAAGACTGGCATTAAGACAACAGCAGGTTTAGGAGTAATATTATTTAAGAGACGAAAACTACAGAAACTAAGATAGATGTTGCGAGTGAGAAACAGGGAGAAGAGAATGATGATCCTGAGCATTTAGACTGAGAAGAGGGCAGTGCCACTAACCAAGACGGATGCAGAGGAAGGGGAAAAAAATGGGTGTTGAGTTTGATGTGTCTAAGGAACATCCAAGAAGATATTTCCAGCTGGCAGTAGAACACATGTTTATGGTACTTCAGAAAGGGATTACTGCTAAAGATAGGCTCGGGAACCATCCTCCATGAGCAAATGGAGTGAGAAAAGAAGAGAGTCAAAGGAAAGGTCTAGGGGCAAGATGGAAGACAAGGGAGATTATTCAAGCAAAGAGATGAAGAGGGAAGGTTGGCAAGAAAATCAGGAGAGAGGCAATGCCAAGGGAGGAAATAATTTCAATATGGAGCTGGCCAGCAGTGCCATATACCACAATGAGATTTTTCCATAGCACTAAATTGACTTGCTTATATTACCTTTTCCTAATAGTTGCTGTGAGTCAATTTATTGACTATTAGGAGCAAAGAGAAAGGGGGTGTGTAGTTGTGGAAAATATAGTTATCTAGTCTCTTTCTTTAATCTATCTGCTCAGACCACAAAAAAAATTCTTAGAGCCTACGGTTTATGTGTGAGAAAAACATTAGAATCTGTCATCATAAGCATTATTATTAATGACCATTGAAGCTACACATAGTTTCAATTCTTCCTATCTAAGAACTTTTATTCTGGTCTCAGAAATAGACCACACACATGAAGAATGACCATAATGAATAAAGTGCCTAATGCAGGGTAAGTGTCAAAGAATAATTTAAGCAAGAAATTGCTCAAGTTTTGGGGCTGAAAACTGGGGGGGCAGATGGGAGAATTGTTCCCAGAGGGAAGAATACTGGATTGAAGTTTGACATGATAAAGGGGAAATTAAGACAAGGGGAGTGAAAGGAAGAGAGGACAAGGAGTAGTAAAGACCTTGAGAGAGAAGTGTGTGAGACATGTTCTGATCCCTGAATTGTACTCTCGCCTGGGGTAATATTCACACTGTGGTACATATTTAGTACCCTCTGGGATTTCTCAATTCAGTGGTTCGGCTGGGTATCTATGTACGTATTAGACTTAGATTAGACATGAGGCCAGATAGGCTAATAGGGGCTATGTTGTAAAAGCTCTTAAATGCCAGTGTGATGACATTTATAAATGAACACGAGGAACCACGAGAAATTTTGAACAGAAGCATAAAGTGGGAAGAATTACCTGAGAGAGATTCCTCCAAAGGCAATGTGTAAATTTCTTAGGTCAAATAATAAAGACAAGAGGAACTAGAAAATTGTGGAAAGTGTCTAGATTTCCAATAGAAAAGTTTTTAGTCTGTGGTTGTAATATTGGACTTGGGAAGTGAGTAGATCAATAGCATATAAGCTCTCTATGATCAAACTCAAAAGCATGAATAAACAGATAAGGAAATTTGGTCAGCCATCATTTGATTAGAAATATGATTGCCTTTTCTTTAGAAATGCTGATTTAGCAAGTAAAGAAAGTCTATGCAGTTGGATAGATAGGGATCCAGTTGGAGGTTAGAGATATGGTATCTAAATACAGGTGTGTTCACTTGGCTGCCATGGATGAAAGGGCTACTCCAAAACAATGAGAGTTCAGAAAAAGAAAAGCAGAGGGGAAGAAAACCCCGACTACTATTTTTGAGAGCTTTTTTTGAGAATTAGAGAAGGAAGAGAGGTAGTTGTCCAAAGGGAAAAACCCAAATAGAAGGAGACACACTGGGTAGAATGTGAGGGAGAAAGTTTCATGTAGGGGTAAGTGATCACACTGCTCAAAGGCCGAAGAGAAAGTCTCTTGAATTCTCTGATATCTCCACGTCCTTGGAATAGTTTCAGAACAGTGACTGACAAAGATTACAAAGGGTGAGGGCTGCCATGTGCTTGTTCTGGAAATGCCTTCTGGAGATGAGAAGAGGTGACCTTCAAGCCAGCTCCCTATAGAAAACTGCCCGCTCTGCTGTGAAACGGAGAGACACAAAGTCCTTGGCTCAGAGCTTCCAGGGAGCTAAGCAGATGGCAACTCTGTCAACTGCAGCTGCAAACAGCTTCATCTTCAGTTTATTTCCAGGAGCCAGAGGAGCTCAGGGATAGTTAACATCTGTCTACCTGTAGGGACTCAAATGATCTCTAGGCCATCAAACAATCATATACTGAATTGTGACTTAGCAATTTATCCCCATACTTCCTGGGGACCTGAAAGAGCTACCCAAAGGTCTCCTTGATGCACCCACAGAATGCTTTTTCTGGTTCAAAAGAGAGTAGAGTAAATATACCTTTTAATGAAGACTTTCCACAAACAAATAACGGTGGGTTAGTCTCTCTGAAAATAAACGTAATTATCTTATTCAGAGGTTTGTTTTTTAATAGCCTCCTAGGGAATTGCTTGTCTTTTTTTGTTGAAATACATCATGTGATGCTTGGGGTTTTGAATGAGCCATGTTAAGCAGAAACTGAAGTCACTCCTAAGCCCAGTTCTACCAGGATATTGGGTGTTTTTTTTTTTTTTTTTCCGTTGTTTTTTTGTTGTTTTTCTTTTACAAAACATTTGCAGGCAAACAACTGGACATACCCGGTTTGTACATGATGTAGCTTCAGAGAGAAAGTAGTATAAAATATTAGATTAAAGACATACAGGCATGTTTACTCCTGAACCTGCTATTGAGTGGGCAGTTTTCTGTCAGAAGCTGGCACAGCCACCTCTCTTCGTTTCCAGAAGGCACTTCCAAAAGGAAGCACATGACCTGTTCTATCCCTTTGTAATTGATCTCAGCAACTGCTTTGAAACTGCTCCAAGGATGGGAGTGGGGAAAGTTAATTAGAGAATTCAGGAGATCTTCCCTGAGTAGTATTTACTCTTGAAACCATCTAATCAGCAGTGGGAGTTACTATCTTTGCCAGTATTCATTGAAACACATACAGAGCAGCAGCAGGAAGCAAGGCACATGGTATGCACTTGTCTCAGTTAAAAATTTTTGTGTACAAACTACCTTAACAGGTAGTAGCTTAAAACAATGATTTAACTCTTATTTTTTCCTGAATTTTGGTAGGGTTCAGTTGGTCCCTCTGCTTCACGTGATGTCAGCTGGGGTAATATTAAATTCAGAGAAGAGCTCAGTTGAGATCAGAAGTACAAGATGGCATCATTTATGTCTGGAATCTTATCTAGGCTGGGGGCTGCCTCCATTTTTTCTCATCTTACTCCATTTCTTGCTCCATGAGTGCAGTCGACTCTCTTGCCATGGTTCAGGACTCCAAGAGAGCAAAGAGGGCCCTGACAGTTCTCGTAAGGGCTAGACCCCAAATTGACACAATGTCTATGAGTCAAAACACATCAAAAGGCCAGTCCAAATTCAAAGGAGGGGTAATAGATTCCCCCACTTACTGGAAGAGAAGGCTTAAAAAATTGTAGGTGACCTCTTTGGAGTCAATCAACAAGGTAAGCATATTTATTAAATAAATGGGAGTCCTGTCTCCAAGTACTTTCCAACAACCTAAATGAAGGAAATACTAGATTTTCCCAGCTTAAAAATAGTTCCCTGATACAGTTTTTCTCACTGAACACACATTGATATTCCAGGATTGCTCCTGGGAAATATTTATTGGTGTACTTGAATTGACAGGATATGGAGATAGATCAATGACCAGGCATTGAGAAAATTAGAAGGCAGAAGGGAGGTAGACTCAAGCGGGCTCCTGCTGCCTGGGTTAAGGGTGGATGTAAGAGGAATTGTCCTAGCTACAGAAGTAACTACTGGGGAAGTCATTTTTGTGATCTCTGTGGGCTCACCTGTCAATTAATGCAAGTTTCTAACCATTATCAATATCTGGGAGTCAAATTTGACAGACAGAACATGGAAATGGGAAATTTCAGGATATAATTTCCAAAGTAGGAGAGGGTAGTGGATGTTGTTGGAAAGCCTTTCTATCAAACATGGCTCTTCCTAGTGATTAAGATATTAAGAATAGATTGCAGGTGGAGTGGAGAGAGGAGCTATAGCTAGGGTCAAAGTCTGAGTTACTGTGTAGGTTTCTGGCAGGAGCCAGAACTTAGAGGATACTGGAGTTAAGCCACATCACAAGTGCATGAGAAATCATGGAAATAGTTCCACAGAAGATAATGGAGCACCAGAGATTTATCTTTGCCTAGATGCTGAGTTCTGAGTCTTTGTCTTTCAAAAAAAAAAATTGTGTGTGTGTGTGTGTGTGTGTGATGGAGAGATCCCAGGTGGGGAACTGGCATGCAAGTTCTCAGAAGCTGTAATGAGGCACATGTGCTCAAGGAAGCAAGAATCTGTTTTGCATTCTATCACCTCTACTTAAAGAGGAAATTAATTAACCCTACAAAGCTCTCAAATCAGAAAGGCAAAAAGGGAATAATAATAGTTTCTTAAGGAACTTTTTAGTATGGAGCCATGATTTATATTGTATTTAATATTTTGCTTGGCATATAGTAAGTCTTAGAAAAAGTAACTTCTTTCCATTCCTCCCCCACCAGTCTTCCATTATCTGTGCCATTTTATCCTGAGCCAAATCCCTCTGTCCCCAGGAATGTTAGCTCAGGAGCTAAGGGGCAGCCATTACAGACATGCAATTTTGGAGAGCTATGTAAGACAGCTGACAAGATGATGGAGCGAAGTGGGCCTGACTGTTACTCTACAGGGGTATGTAGATAGCTGTTTGTGAGATCAATTGTTTTTATTGGAAAATGGAAAGTTAAATCTTTTGTACTCCTTATATCATGTTTTTCAAGAAGATTTTGCTCATTTTTTCTAACTAAATAAAAGCGATCTTGCCAATGTGTTCCTTTTGAACCTTGCTCACTTTGATAATGCTCCACATATTTTACAACAACACATTTCAGTTTAAAGCTAAAGTGTGTTTCCAAAAATGGCTGGCTGCTTGAAGAAGTATTTTAGGCAGCTTATCCACACCCCACACCCCCCCCGCCCCCCGTCCAGTGTAATTACTGTATCTTGCCACACTCACCAGCTTCTTGCAGATTTACCTTTGGAAACTAAACCAACTGCCTCTTGAGTGACCTTTGTTTTCAGTTGTCTTCTCAAAGAACGTTTCCTTAACCGTCTCAACCTCAGGATGATTTTATTAGATAATTCTGAGAACTGGAAAGACAACTGAACTACTCTAACTATATGATTATGTAGACGTGTATTATGATCGATCTTAAACATGGAAGAAATGAGCTTTCTGTGTTCCTCCCTTTGGCCCTCGGCTTTTAGCAGAATATGAATTCTTGAGACTAGCAAATAGCCCATCTATAAAAAACACACACACACACACACACACACACACACACACACACACACACACAAGAAAAAACAAGGCACCAGATGCCCTTTTCCCCAGATTTGTGTGGGAAAAAAGTATAGAGTGTATTTTATGCCAAAACTTTGTAAATATCTTATGCCTTGTGCTCAGTAAACCTTAATCATACTGCACATCACTTATGCAACCTCAGCTATTTATGGGGGTTGGGAAGGAAAATATGATTAACTCCAAGCAGACATTTCTGGCTTCAAACCTCTAAATGATTCCACTATCCTCAATATTTACTCCCCTTAAAAAAGAACTGTTTCTATGGAGAACACACGCACACACAGAAAAGTCTCCATCAATAACTCCCCACCAAAAAATAGAAGTTGTGTTTAAGACAAAAAAAAGTCCACTATGTAATTAAGTATTGCATTTTAACTGAGAAGTATTCAGTGTCCGTAACGGAGTGGAAAAAATACAATTGCTTTTAAATTACAGTGTGTACCTACATTTCAGTTTAACAGGAAATCCTCAAAATAATGTTCGTAGATAAAGCTTCTTCAGTGATGATGCACGCAGTTTATTTGCATTCAAGTACAGTAGGACACATACATTAATAATTCCCTAGTGAATTCTTACTGGAGATGAGAAATATAATAACTGGATGAATTAGGGGTAGTCTTTACTTCCTGTATAGATGGCCGCATATTGTACTCCAAAAATAGCTTTACATAAGAAAATATTTCAAATCTTCTTGACGAGTTGAGGGGACAAACAAGATACCGATGTTGAGGGGGGAAATTTGGGGTAGCGACAGTACAGACTGTCTTCCCTAATGTTGAACTCTCTGTTATCTTCTCCCAGAAGCAACTCATTTTCTCAAACATCAGGATTTTTAGGGTGGTGTATGATTTGCAGTAAATTAGTGCCCACAAAGATCATTCCCTATGTTTCAGTGACTTAGCCCAACAAGGTTTATTCCCTCACTTACAGGCAAGCGTCCATCCTACAGAAACACTCTCCAGAGCACATGGACTCCAGGAATATAGAGCATGGAGGGCCTATGCCACCTTGAACTGAAAAGGACACTCCTTACTTCTCAAAGTCCACCTACCAGAACTGGTCACCTGGCCCTAAAGTAACCGCAAGGGGTTATGGGAAGGAGAGGAGACCATAGAATTGTCGATGATCTATTTTCCTAGCACTGCTAAAGTTCAGATCAAGACAGTGAAGACCCAGCTTTGGCTACGGTCTGTGCAGGACAAAGTAGGAAGGTAGATAGAAGATTAGAGAGAAAAAACTTAAAGTAAAATAAACAGAAGTACCCATTCATGCAAACCAACGTAAATGAGACAAGATGATGTGTTGGAGCTTGGATTTTAGGACACAAATTTCAAATTAAAGGTATAAAACACTCAAATTCTGCTGCATCTCTCTTGCAGCCCAAACTTGTCTCTCTGATTTTTCACTATTGTCCCCTTATCTTGTTATGCATCTATGATTGCAATTGTCTGATGTGCTTGTTTACCTTAAGGTCCTGTTACTACTTTAAACTACCTTAGATAAAATTCTGTCTCTCACTCCAAAATGACTCTTTCCCACTTTGGTTGCTGAGAACTTCAGGTCTACATATTTAGACTTAAAGATTAGATAATACTTTAATTCCCTCCATCTACCTCTCAGCAAGTTATTCTCTGAACCCTGTTTCTATTTTGGTTCATTTGGTTGTTGAATTGTTTTTAAGAAGGAACATGTGCCTAACTTGTCTGTTTTCTCTACTCTTCCTTTCATTATCTTTTACCTGTCCCTCATCATCTTAGTTACAGATGAATCCAGAAATCTTGAGTTCCGTTCTCTTCTGTACACCATTGTCAGATGAATCGGCTCATAGTCAGATGAATGCACTCAAGGTTGCACTCAGGTTCACAACCTTCAATGCTCCTGATTTTTTTCACATTAAATCTACATTAAAATTTGTGATTGTTTTGCACCAATCTTCACAGTAAACATAATTTCCTATCCTAACCAGTACCCTGCACATCTCTTACACTGCTCTCCTAAATGTATTCATCTTTGTATCCCCCACAGCAATTGACAGGGTGCTGGCCATATAGTGCGATCTTAATACCTTTTCTGAGTCAACAAAGAGTAAATGCTCACTAGACATTTGATTCAGGAGGGAAGGGGTGGGGTTAAAAGCTAATGGTAATGACTTTTTTGTATGCAGATTTTGAATAACATTTACATCAAGATGTGAAGAGTTGGGTTTGTTAGAAGGTGTGAAACAAGTATCTCTTCTGTTACCCTGAAGATTTCAAGGGCATTTAAGACAGCTGCACTGGTAGTTTCCCACCTACAAGATACTTAATGCTCATGGACCGGAAGACTGACCAAATCTTCTATCAATCTTTATCAATCGATGTGATATTATTGATATTTTTTATACATATATACTCATTCTATTAACATTTTCAATTAAGTGTTTAGTACCACTGTGATTTTATTATATATATATATATATATATATATATATATTCATTCCCTTTCCTCTTTTAAATAAAGTACTATAGCATATTTTTTTCTCTGTAAATTTTGGAACATATCTGGCTATCATTTCTTTTTGTGTTCTTGCATCCCCCAGGACTTCTTCCTCCATCCTGTCCCCTCATTAATGTATCTAACCTTTCCATGTCCTGCCATAATTGGCTTTGTTTTGTTGTGTTTTAAATGAGAACACGATTTTACTCACCAGCTCTGATCTCTCCTTTCCCTGCTTTGGCCTCAACCATCTTTTACTTCAAGCTCAATCCTGTTGTAGATAACAGATATCAAAAGTCCAGGGCTGTGTGCTCTATGTGAGACACATCTTCAGTATCCACAAAAATGCACAGTCAATGGTTAGAAAAAAATCAGTTTCACTTTTCATAGTAAATAATTTAAAAATTGAGAAAAAGAATAAAACGAGGGCCCTTCCTAACAGACAACTAGTTAACTACTATCTATTGTGCAAAAGAGAAAAGTGAATTGATAAAGGGGTAAGATTGTGGTGGAATAACAGTGAATACAAAAGTGATTTTTCCCTTTGGATAAGGTCAGAGATCTGGCCTGGAGGCACCTTAGCTGCAGAAGAATCTCAGCTTCTATTTGTGTTACCCTGGGCAAGTAACTTCTCTGTGTGGAACTTCCCCTATCTAAAAACATAGCGAAGATCTAGGAATACATAGGATTGGAAAACATTATCAGCATGCATAAGTATGTAACAAAAAAATAGTCTTATTGATGTTCCCCAATTAAAAAAAAATAAAATAAATGTGGAAAAAGTAATGAATTTTTCTTCTCCTTTCAGAGATACACACTATTCCTTAGCATAGTAACAGCTCTGGTAAGTTCTCACATAGAAGAAATATTTCCGGGTATTTAACACAGGGTTTCTCAAATTATTTAATCTTCTAATCATTTAAAGACAAAGATATTTTGTTCACACATACATCCCATTCATTAATACACAGTAGGTGCTCAGTAAACATTGTTGCTTATAATCAGCAGGGAGGTGTAGAACATGTGCAGGAAATGAAGCAAGTTTGTGCTGATTTTGCTTTCTCTAGAAATCAAAGTTTTACAAATGAGTGAAATTTCTCACCAAGTCCCACACATGTACAAAGTGAAAGAATATCGTCAAAGTCAAGACAAATGGCAGGATGGGAGCCTTCCAGTTCAAGGGAGCTGACTGCCTTTTGATAATCATTAGCAAGCAGGTTCTGAAGGACCAATACTTATAAAAAAAAAAAATCCCCTAATTTCTTAGAGCATTTCTGGTCAGATGCTGGTATAATCTGGAGTACCAAGGAGTTAAAACAGAAGAGCAATGGCACTCGATCGACCAGTTCTCTCTCTCTCTCTTTTTTTTTTTTTTTTCTGCCTTGAGATAGAGATTGGACTAAAGTTTTTCTAGAAACCTCAACAGGATGGTACCTCTAGAAAGGTAAACCCTTCCAAAGACAATAAATAACAGCCACCAAAAAGCCTGGGGAGTGAATTTTGGCTTAAGTACAATCACAATTGCAACAGCTACAGCAAAATCCTTGCTTGTAAAATTACCTTGGCTGCTTCACTGTGCAAAATGTGAAAAGGAAACAAGTCATTTTCCTAATACATGAGCTCACCGCTTATCTAAAATCAGTTACACACTGCAAAACACCCTCTTTTACCCCCTGCCTAGTGACTCCCATTAGTACACAATGTAATTTCACAGCTATCGCTTGGGGAACTTTCTGGAAGCATTTTAGGCTGAAATAGTGAAGTAAAGGGTGGCATGGGTCTGGTTAATTTCAGAATATTGAAGTGTTGGAATTACAATGTGATGACAGGATTCATCAGAAGGATTTATTTCTTTGGGCCTGTGGCCTAATGAATTGGAAAATATTTTCCTATGTCTTCTCCTTCAGCTCTAAATTAAAGTGACACATTTTATTAAAAAATGTCATTTTTACATATTAATGTATGAATTATGGTATGGTACATATGACAATAATGTCATCTGGGTGAAACATTCTAGTGATCTCTCACATTGATTTTCATTTCACTTAGAAGTGAGAACACAGAATGAAAAAGTATCTAAGGAAAGCTTTATTATGTGTGTATGTTATCCAAATACATTGTGTAAATGTACAGGGATTTTATGTGACGGCTCATATATACATCTGCCTAGGCCGTGTGCAGGAGAAAAGAGAAGCAAAATACAATTTGTTCCATTTTCAGTTCAGGGTCATAGCAATAAAATCATCCAAAATGGCACAGTTAATGGAAACTGCAGGGCAACTGACTGTGGAGACCCGAGTTAACTCTAATTTTGTGTAAGTGTAACCAAAGAAATGTTTCCACATTCCATTCCCAAATGCCTTTGGGAATTCTGCTAAGGGTCATTCTTTGCACATTGTGTCAGAATGACATTGCTACAATGCCTACACACATTAGCAATGAAAAGATCCTGTCAATAGCATGAGTCATTCTCACTGGATAAAAAAGTTAGAAATATTGGGGCCCATATGAACTGGAAGTTACCTGGTGGTGCCAAACCAATTATCTTTGGACTAAAAACACACATGATTGAAAGGTGAAAACAGTCCTTGGAAGTGAGAACTCCAAATTGATAAAAGCATTTAATTATATTGATATCTACAGGTTCACCTAAATGTGTGTCCATTTTGCCAGATTTTACTGTTTTTTTGACTAACAAATACTTTGGAAATTTGACATTAAGAAGATAATTAGGTTATCTATAATAAGCTTAGTAAGATTACATTTCCTTAGTAGACAGCAATTTTATTAATAATAGTATCCAATGTCAGTGACGGCCTAAACAATAGTCCCTAAACAATAGTTTAGATCATAGCACTTTAAGTTGATCTGACACAGTACAATATAATGTCAATAAAACATAATCTAATTCATGATTATAAATAGATGGCCTATATTTTAGAATTAACTAAAGTTCCATCAGTGGTCCTATTTCTTCAAACATTATATGTTCTTTCTGGGTGACCTCAGTCACTATATCAGCTTTGACTATAATGTTCACACTATCGCTGCCCTAATTCTACATCCATAACTCCTTTTCATTTTGGATATTCTTTTTTATTGCACATATCCATGAATCACTGTTTGTCGTCTAAAATTCAGTATTTACACAATGTATAAAATTCAGTATATTTATAGTTCAATAAAATTCTCCTTATTTTTCCACTTTTGATCTTCCCTAAACTATTCTTAGATTATTTTCAGTTCAGGGCATTCAGCTGCCATAATGAAAATCCCTCCATCAGTCCCCATATCCAACAACTGATGAGACCTAGACACATTTCTTATTCTCCACCCCTAGCCAGTGCCTTGATTCAGCAATATTTTATTTTACCTAGAATATTGTGGTGACCTAGTTGCCTTCCTATTTCTGCTTGCTACTATGTAATTCATACCTCAACTTTCTTCAAATATTTTTCCAAAAGACAAAAATCTAATCTTGTTACTTCCATCCTTAAAAGTCCTTGGGAGAAAATGTGTTGCAAATCATTTGCAATCTACCCTCTATCTTCTTTTCTAGTACTCCCTCCATACTCTCTGTCACATGTACCCTGTGCTCATCTACTCTGAAATGCTTGATTCTCCAGACTTTAGAGCATTACACATGCAGATTTCTCTGCTTGGAATGAGTGTCATTTACCTTGCTTTCTGACTGGCAAGCTTCTTGTCTACCTAATTTCAACGTTATTCCCTCTGTGTAGTCTTCCTAGGCTCTTCTGCATAGCATTACTCACTCTTTTTGGATTCCTAATGGTGCGCCTATCAAACGAAATTGTCTTTCCTCATTAAGTGGTGACTACCTCAGGTCCTGAGCAACTTGTCTGGGGGTAGCGGGGACCATGAATGCCTATGCGAGTGCCTGACACTCAATAAGTATTGATAGATGCCTGTCGAGTGAAGGAATGATGAAGTGGATGAACTCTTTATCTCCTCTTGATCCTTGGAATGATAAAGGAGGTGAAGGAGGATATATATGTAGTATACATAACATTTTTTTTTTTTCAAATTAGGCAACAGTCGTAGCTAAGTTACTGTCCAAATTGTGTTTTGTATTCTGAAAGATGAATCAATCCCTCCAAGATTCCAAGTCAATATTTTGTGAATTATTAACAAAATACATCATCATGGATGTTGAGTTGAAAGCCTGGTGATATGATTTTAAATTTACAGTATATAATTTTCAAGAAATAGACCAAATTCAATGATCAAGTTGTATTTTGTATACAAAAGTCTGCTAGGATTCCAGAACTCTTAAAATCTGCAATGTGTTTGGACTCCGTTTTATTGTCCTTAATAACAAGATAAAAGCTGGTATGCATTAATCTCTATAAAAAGAATTACAAAAATTTTTAGAAAAACATTACAAAGCTACTCTTTCCACTTCTTTAGATTTATTTTCATTTGATTTGAGAAATAATTTTTTACAAGTGTCATAATTTTTGTAACAAATGAATACTTAAAAGCCGATATAATAATGAAACCAAAGGAACTGCAAAACTCTAGCATCCTTTATAATCAGTATACCAGTGACCTAAGAACATTTTAGTGACCAATGTAAGAATCACAGCTGGCAAATGGGTTCTCCAGTGAAATAACCTTGCCTTTCTCTAGAGACTGTTGACAGATCAATAGTTCATAAAAACTAATGAGTTTGCTCTTCCCATAGGTGATTATTTGTGATTTGAATCATATTTCCACATGATTCTTTGGATTAGAGACAGACATTTCTCATGACCAACTTAACTTTGGTTCTGATTATCTAATATTATCATTAACCATTTAATAAAGAGCAGTGTGACCAGTCCTGGTGTCCTGTATATTAGAGAGGAAAATTTTGAAATGAGTTCTATCAGACAGAAAGGATGTTTGGACATTGGAAATAATTTCATTACTTTTTCTAATTAAGTATAATAAATTATAAGAGTTTTAGCTAATAGTATTCCCTTTTAGTCATTCTAATTTCCCTTTCCCTTTTGTCACTCTCAGAAGCTGTCTTGATTTAAAAAAAATTCTGTTCACTTTAATAAAATGATGATTATTAGTAGAAATAAAAATCTCTGCTGTTCTTTTGACTGCTTTTTATGTTTATACTCTTTCTCCAACTTGCTTTTAATGTTTCACTGTTTGAAGTCTTCTCTTCCACAGCTGAAAACGCTCAAGTAAGCCAGTGACGTCCATTCTAAAGTATCCCATCATGGATGAGCTATTCCTGTCATGCCTGTCTCATATTTCTCTGCTTTTGGAGTTTATACTCCAATTCTAGAAGCTTCTCGAGAAGCAGCTCAAACTGTACTTACCTCCAATTAATTTTATTCCACAAATCCCATTCTTTTTACAAAATGATTGATAGATTATCTTGATACTAGCACATGAAAATATTTTTTATCTTTTTCTTACACCTCTGATGTCTTTCACACTATGAACTAATGGCCACTCTCCAGACCCTTTGCCCTGAAGTTTCTAGTGAAATCTATCCTATAACAACTTCAAAAGACATCAGGATTCTGCCTGAAACCACTTACTTTCTCAGAAGCTCAAAGTATATATATATATATATATATATATATATATATATATATATATATATATATTTATATATTTATATATTTATATATATGCATATATAAAAACATATTTAGAAAACACTCATTTTTTTCTAATTAAATTGCAATAATTTTAGTTAATAGTCTTCTTTCTTATCCAACTTTCCTTTCTTTCTCTCAAAAGTGACATTGTTGCCTAAAGTATATGTACAGATATAGATAAATATATATGTACATACATATATATACATACATATATGGACATATACTTTTTTCAGGTAGATTATGTTTTAGTGCATAATCATAATAATAATCATATTAATCATAATCATATTTTTCTCCTTATCTATCCTTCCCTTCCTCATTTGAACCCAAATCATGTTTACTGGGTATTATAGATATTAGGGGAGACTTTGATGAATTTGTTGACATATTGGTTCAAATAACTGAAAATTTCATGACCACTTCTTGCAGACATATTTACTTTTCCACAAGAAATCTTTTTCTTATTTTAAAATGCAAGCAGCTCGCTAACATTTATTGAGATTTTATTGAGATTGTATCATGTGCTTCATTACTTGCTAGTTTCTTTCCTTGTTATTACTTCTTTATTGCAATTACCCTGTGATGTATTATTTTTATTTTCCCCTTCTTATCACTGGTGAAAGAGAAACAGTTTAAATAAATTGTCAGAGTCCACATACCTACTAAGTAACAGAGTTGAGATTTCAATCCCATTCAGTCTGACTCCAAAGCACGTATTTTAAATCACCTTTGTTGTTAGCATCATCTGATTGTGGGAGAGTTGCCCAGTGCTCTTTAGTTTACAGTACTAAAGGCAATCTGTGGGGTGTCTGGGGCCACTAAGTTCCTGAAGAGATAGGCCTATGAGATGTTCACATAGGCCTCCCAAGATGTTAACAATAAGGCTTTCCAAGAAATGGCACTTTGGCATGTGGATTATTTTTAGCTGAGTTCACTCAAGGCCCTATAGGTTCATGAGAACATTTTTACCAGTGTCAACTACCTAGAAGAATGAAAATCGGGGATATTACTGAGAATTAGAATTTTTATCAGATATTACCTTTCTATCAGAGGAACTTACCTATATGGCAGGGCAAACATCTAATTACAAAACATCTGGTCTTTATCATATGAGTCACTTTCTCCTCATCTGAGTTCCTCTACTCTCTTGAAGTCTCAGGCCTCTATCCTTAGGTCAGTATAGATAAATAGAGATAGAGATGCTCATTTTGATTTAAGAATCCATGAAGAGTATCCAGTCTTTTTGATGTTAACTTGATTGTTCAACCAGCCTAAGAAGAACCTAAATGGACAGGAGGAAATTTTCTTTGTGCCTCACATTCTCCAAACAAATTTAATTAATTTGAAAGCCTTCTTATTCACTGTTTCAAATATTGGATGCACATTGTATGACTGTTTAAATTACCTGCCATTAACCTTGTTGGTGAAGGAGAGATTCTTTCCCTAGAGGTACAGGAAAGGCCAAACAAATGACATTTGACACTGAGCAGACGAGATGACAGCTTCTAGTCATATATACTTACAGCCCAGAGAAGATACTGCCAGATGGGGGTTGAACTCCAAAACAAAGTGACCAGGAGGTGTTGGAAGCAAGTTTTATAGTATCAAGAAAGTGAGGTGTCCCCTGTTTCCATAAGAACGTGTGATTGACTTGTTTGGATAATTCTGTGAATTGAAACTGAAACCCATTCCTTAGAATAGAGTAGGAACTGTGGTGCCTGGTCCCCTTCATAACGGACATAATTTGGCTAGAAGACTTTATTCTTGGGATCAGAGGAGATGGGGAATTTACATTTAGGGTAGATGAGCTGCCTTCTCTTACCAGATGTTAAAGTAGCACACATCTTGAGGCTTTATTTTAGGCTTTAAGTCACACCTACAAATTTACAGCTACCTTAATTCTGGTCAATTCACTTGCAAAATTGAGGGTTTGGATTACATGTCTGAAAGCACAGTATTAAGCAAATAGCAAAAAAGGAAGGAAAATAATCCAGGGGTGGGGTTTTATTCCTTATTATGAAAATAACCAACTATGTGACTTGGGAAAGGTCATTTCATTGAGCAACTTATGGTTTATAATGCAACTAAATAGAAAATAGTTTTAGTTGAATAAGGGTAGCCCCCAGAAAGGAGAGAGGGAATATACCCAATGGCCTGGTTGGTGAGAATATTTCTTATCTACCTGCATTCTCTAATGCAAAATTTCCAAACTGTACTCCTCGTCACATTGGGTGTTCTCTGGGGGAATACTTTCTGTGGCCAAGTTAGTTTGTGACGTTCTGCATATTTATTCTTTTCTTGAAGATTCAAAATACTAAGTAATCTATGGACCCTGGCTATAACTTACCTAAGGGTTTAATCAGAGATCTCTTTTGAATCTTCCATGCAAATTTGTGTTAGTGAAACTTTTTCTGCTATTAATGAAATTGATGCACTGCAGAAAAATAGTCACCTTTTGGAGATGGAGGTGAGCAGTGTCTGCTGGGTACAGGTAAATAACAAGAGTACATGAAAGGAACATCCACAATGTCTGCTAGGTCTCACATTTTACCCCAATAAGTCAGAGACTGCATTTGCTCGCCTTTATCTTCCACTGCCTGAGGAAAGAACCATAACCCATTATAAGGTCCAAACGTGAGCCATGCACAGGCTCTCTGGTTTATAGAAAGGCATGAACACTGTAGTGTAAAATTTGAAATGGCCTATTTTTCCCCATCACTGTCTTGAAATCTCTTTTGTCAATGTTGTTTCCATATTGACTTGGCAGCATCATAAGTAGATACTCCGGTTACTTTCAAGTTTTATAAAATCTAGCACAAACCAAATTTTTGGAAATTAATCTTGAATTCAATTTAAAACTTCATTCATCTCTATAATTTTGACTTGAGATCTGCTTCACCCATTTTTGGGAGGGGAGACATAATATGTCCTTTGGCATCCCAAGTCCATCTCTCTCTACTCTGGCTGCAGGCATTTTGATAATGGTTCTCAGCAAGTATCCAGACAGCAGAGAGATACTCCCCTTCTACCCAGGAAAACTACTGCTTGGATAGAAGCACAGGAGGAAAGCAAAATGTCACATTCTTCAGCATTCTCTTCAAAGGAGTGGCTTCTCCTCCTCTTTACTGAAACCCTACTGTGCTTTCTTTTTTATAGACTATTGGGGTGATTTAGGATGTTTTAGATACTGTTTGGCAAGTCCTGTTGGGAAAAGCTAATCTAGTGCCTCCCTTTGGAATGCTGTGGTACTTTAAAAGAGCCATTAGGCTAAGCTTGAGGCTTTAGTGAAAATTCCCAGACAAGAGGAAATGTTCCATCCATAACCTGTTGCAATGTCCAAGACCCAGACACCTCCTATTTGGCTTTCTCTGCAACACAGTTGTCTGACTCACCAGTTGATTGAAATGGGATTAGACATCATTTGAGGAGTTGGTGCTTGCTTTCACAGGCCCTTTTCTTCTTTCCTCCTCCAAATGGCTCGAGGCTGCACTGCCTGAGAAGGATCATGGTGTCAGGAAAGGAAGATGCAGTTCAGAGCCAGCAAAGTCAAAAGCCACTGGCAAACTTCCCAAACTGAAAGCCAGCTGAGAACCTCTTGCTCTTTTCCTCAGATGGTGAGTGCTCCTTCTTGCCATGAAAATATCAGTATGAGATAGTTGCCTGGAAAATCCAGAGAGTGCTAGTGCTATGTCAGAAATAACAGTAATTGAACTGTCACAGAATGAGAGAATGAAAGTGACAGGAGGTGGAATTCTAAACGCCATAGAATTTCTCAGGAAGATATGGCCAAGATCATAATCTTTAAGGTCAGGGTCACACCTGTCTTATATAACACAGCATGACCAGTACCTGGCAGGGGTGGACACAGAGGAGGGTCACAATAAATACTCTTCAGTGGAAAAGTGATTCCTTCTTTGGTAGAAATATATCAGGAGATTTGGGTGGTCACACCTGAGACCTTCAGTGAAGAAAATAACTGTGCCAAGTATGAATGTTACTTTAGTTTTCATTCATTGTGATATATAAAATATTACTCACCAATTTATAACAAACATATTCAAAAATCTTGGAAACATAGAGGAAAAAGTAAATTCTTGTCTCAAAGGCCTTTCATTTTACAGGGGAGGAAAGCTAATAACTAGTGAGAAACTTTAACTACTAAGGAAAAGGGAATACTGGAAACTGGGGAGAGAGAAGGTACTACACTTGTTTCTAGTAGGAAGTATCATCTAACTGGAGACTTACTGGCTAACACCTGGAAGGAGGGATGACAAATACATGACCTTGGAGGAATCGAACATTTTAACTGCTATGGGAGCCCAATGGTAAAATACCACAAAGCCAAGTTTTCTAGACAAATGTTGACTGGGGCCTTGTCAATCAGTTCTTTGATTAAAAAGAAAAAATCATTCTTATTTACAGTTAACCATTACTAATTGACATTTAGGATACAAAAGAAATAATTTTGCCATCAATATTAAGGGGAAAGGGCAAATGTCCTACACCTAGGTCTCTTGATCACATTCTTAGGTTTAGCTCTCTGCTCAGAAACCACAGTACGAATGAAAATCAGTGGACGGGGTACAGTCCAGTCTCCAATCCAACCACAAGAGCTGATCAAAGACTCTCCAGCTGCCATTCCGACCAGGGTCTGACATTGTAACACAAAGTAGAATGGACACTACAACTCCGACAAGAGAGAATGTTTCTGAGAGTCTGGTTTTTAAACATAATTCTAACCCTTTGAAGTTAGAGTTACGTTTAGCCTTTAAGCCTCAGCCAATTTTTTGGTCCAACAACCAAAAATTTTTTAAAAACATAATTTAAAAAGTTTAACAGACCCAAAGTCTAAATAGGTTTCTTGGACCCAAAGTCTGATTTGCACATGGCATTTAGATGAATAATTTTAAAATTAATCAAAAGCACATAGATTGTAATTATTACGATCAAAATATTCATGTATCAAAAATCAAAGGAAAATATATTTGGTATTTGATTTTACCAAGCCCCAAGTATTTATGTATCAATTTGAGAGACATATTTCCAAAAACAAAATTCAAGGGTGTCTGTTCTAAATAAGCTGTATGGTAAATGGAGCGTGCATCTTACAGGGTGGTTTTCCCAGCTCTGTGGAGCGTCCAGATCCTTCAAATATGTCTTTCAGAAGGAAACCATGGACATGCTGAAGAGAAGACCCTGAGTACTGGGTGACTTATTAGGAGCTTTAATTCCCTTCAGTTGGTAATATGCCAGTCACTTGCGAATTAGCTAAAATTAAGCTAAAAAAGCAAAAGCTGTTTCCTCAATCAAATCCAAACACTCAATAAATAAACATATTCTCCAAAGCTAATGCTGTAATTATTGACATGAAATTGATACACTTGTTAACTTTATTTCATTAAAAAAATCCTTCTAGTTACTACATTGATTGGTCCATAAAAATGAAATATCAAAAGTTATTACCAAAATAAAATTTTAAAAAGGCACCAAAATGGTAAGTGTGATAAGAGATGTAACCCAAAAAAGATCTACTATGAAAAGTCAACTATGTATTTTAACAATTCATCTTTAAAATTTTTATGTGCTCACTTTTGTTTATAGCTAGTAAAATTGAGTCATAATCTCAAAGCTTTTCAAATTTTTGCAGCAGATTAACAGTCTCCAAAGAATTAGGAAGAAGACATGAGCATACATTGGAGGAAGGAAAGTCAATTCAACAAATGGTGTTAGGAAAACTGAACAGACAACTACAATACAAAACAAAAAACCCATTATTACTTATTACCACCATGCACAGAAATAAACTCACTGGGTGAAAGACATGGACATTAGATCTAAAACCATTAAATAGAGAAAAATTTAGGAACAACACTCCACGACATCAATCTCAAAACTGACTTTGGGGAAGGAACACATACAGCAAAGGAAATTAAAATAAAACTGAACAATTGGAATTTCATCAAATCAAAATGCTTCTGTACAGTGAAAGAAACCGACACTAAAACAAAAAGATAACTCACGAATTAAAGAAGATATTCACATAGCACACATCAGATAGAATTTATGTGCAAAATATGTAAAGAACTCATATACTTCAACAACAAAAAAGCAAATGATCGACTCAAAAAATGAGCAGACTGAATAGATGCCTGTCCTAAAGACACACAGATGACCTACAGACACGTGAAAATATGTTCTACGCCATCTATCATCAGAGAAATGCAAATAAAAACTACAATGAGATACTACCGAACACCAGGGAGAAAGACTTTTATCAAAAAGCCTGGAAATAACAAGTGTAGAAGCCAAGGAGAAAAAGAACCCTTCTAAACTGTTGGTGGAAATGTAAATTAGTGAAATCTCTATGGAAAACAATATGGAGATACTTCAAACAAATAAACACGAATCTACCATTTGACCAGAAATCCTATTCCTGGGCATATTCCCAGAATGTTGTATAGTTGGAGTCATTATGTGATCTTTCAGATGGACTTTTTTCGCTTAGCAATATAAATTTAAGATTCCTTCAAGTCTTTTTGTGGCTTGATAACTTATTTACTTTTATTGCTAGATACTATATAAAGGCAAAACAGGATTTTTCTATTTATTTTTATTTTGTGCTTCTTTTTGTTTGAGTTTTTGGTAAATCCATTTACCTATTGAAGAACATCTTGGTTGTTCCCAAAGTTAAGTAATGTTGAACAAAGCTGTGACACACATTTCTAGGCTGATTCTTGTGTGAATATAACTTTTAATTCATTTGAGTAAATACCAAGGAGTATGACTCTGCAGATCTTTTTTGCAAAAGCTTGGACTCTTGTATGACATAAGATATACAAATATCTTCTAATCAATAGGATAAGTTTTCATTTTGTGTTGGTGTCTGCTACTGGACAGAAGCTTTTAAATTTGATGCACTCCATTTATTTATTTTTGCTTTTGTTTGTCTTGCCATTGATGTCACATCTTCAAAGTCCTCTCTGAAGTTGCTGTCTTGACTCTTATGTCAAAAATAAACTGTGTGTGGGTGGTTTTATTTCTAGTCTCTCAATTTTATTGCCCTGCTTGTGGTTTGGTTTTTATTCTAATACTATATTGTTTTGATTACCATCACTCTGCAGTATAGTTGAAATCAAGGAGTGTGAGTCTCCATTTTTCTTCTTTTTGCTTAGCTAAGGACAGCTTTGGTAATGCAGGGTCTTTGGAGATCCACATAGTTTTAGTGTTGTTTCTTCCACTTCCTGGAAAAATGTCAATAGAATTTGATACAGATTACACTAAATCCGTTTATTGCCTTTGCCATTTTAATATGCTAATTCTTCTAGTCCACAAACCTGGAATATCTTTCCATTTCTTTGTCTTCTATTTTTTCAGCAGTCATATTTTTCAGTGTATGCTACTTCCTTAATTTAGTCTAATCTCAGATATTTTATCTTTTTTGAATTAATTGTGAATGGGATTCCTTTCCTAATTTCTCTTTCCTTTATTTGTTGTGAAATAAATGCCATAGGTTTTTGTATATTGGTTTGGAATCATGTAATTTTACCACATTCTTTTATTGTTTTTACAGATTTTGTTAGTGGATCAGCAACAGCAATACTAATAGTACAGTAGAATATACTTCATGAGAACACTTTCAAAACCTGATGGAGTCCCTGACCTTGACCTCATTGAATAAACATTCAAAACCTAATAGTTTGGAAAAATAAAATAGATAAATGTCTTGGGGAAGTAAATAAATAAAGTATAAGACTAGGCCAAGTGGTTCTGACATACCCTATGGACTGAGCAGGCATAGAATAACTAGTGCTGACTTAAATATTAGTCTTAAAGGTCTTGCAATGTCATTTTTTGAACATGTGTGGGCATGACCTAGCATAAGGTTGGCACCTGCATAGCAAAACTGAAATCCTTCCCAGAACAATCAGACCAATCACCACCCACTTCCTCAACTGAACTCCAAAAAGTCCTCTAAGCAGAGTTCTAGAGGAGGCAGCACTTCATTAAGCTATCTCCATACATATAATTTTGTTTAAAGAAACTTTAATTTTTATCTTTTGACCCACACTCATCAAAGGAATGGACCTATTATGTTTGGTAACAGTTTTGTAGTGGAATTTTTAGCATTTTTTTAAGTATAATATTCTGTCATCTACAACTAGTGAGTTTCACTTCTTTTCCAATGTGTATTATCTTACTGTCTTTTTCTGGAATAATTGCTCTGGCTGGGACTTACAAAACCATGTTGAACATTACTGGTTATAGTGGGTAGTCTTGTCTTGATCCTGGTTATCGGGGAAAGCTTTTCAATTTTGGAAGAAGTTTTGTTGTGGAAATGTCACTTAATTTTTTAAACTCCTTTGAAGTTATGTATTTAATGATCTAAATCAATAAGCACATTCCATCTTCTTTCAATTTTGTTGAAATTGAAAAGATGTGAAAACCACCAACAAACACAGGGATTTGTTACTCAGTAGTCAGCAGCATTCATTTTTTTCAGTACTTTTAGAGCAATATTTTGAATCTTACTTAGAAATTAGAGCTTTGACTCTCCTTAGAGATTTCTGTTCCTTAAGGCAAAGTGGTGAGTAAGAATCCAGATTGGAAGCTCTGCTTTTCTTATGCAAAGTGAGAGAAGGCAATTGTGAAAGAGATATGAGAAAAGAGTAAATATGAAAATTGGCCTTTACCCCAAACCCAGTCTCAGATAGATTAATTTTAGGAAAGACATCACAGAGAATTTAAGAATGTGGCAATTGATTACATTTAAAAAATTCATACTTGGGAAGTCCTTGGAAAATCTTCACACTTGCCCCTGCAGTGTCGTGGTATCTTCCAGTTTTCAAGCTTTCTGCTCACCATTAATGAAACACTTGGTAGCTTCCACAACAACAACGAAACACAAAACTAGAATCCCACTGAGCAATCTAAGAATTCCATTTACAAAATTCCTAAACTGAATGCTAGAAAATTAGATCAAGAGTATATTAAATAGAAAATTACCAGTAGAGTCTATTCAAAGAATGATTTAAAATGAAGAAAAGTATTACTTAGGGATATGAATTAAAGAATAAATTATTTTAAAGGTAACGCACTTCTAATACAAATTTTCAGTAGCAACATATTGACAAAGTATATGATTATCTTAAACAGTCACTAAGAGGCATTTGGTAAAATTCAAAATTTATTTTTAATAAAAATATTTTAAATAAATTTTCATTGATAAATACTAAAATCAAAGGGTGAAAATTTGGGGAAGATCAGATGTGTAGTCCATACCAACTTCCTCGGTTATTTGTTAACTATTGATGGAAAGACTTTTGACAGTGTAGGAAACCTAATACAAACCACCTTAAACTCGAGTCCTGTGCTAGACATGACACTATGGAGAAAACATTGTTCCTGTGGTATTTTCACCAAGCATACATAATCTCAATCACGTGAGAATACTGGACAAGCTCAAATACAGTGACTTGGCAAAACAACTGGTCAATACTCTCAAAGATGCCATGATCACAGCAAACAAAGATTAGAAACTATTAAAAACTTGCTGAGAAATAAGTGATATGGGATCTTGAATAGAATCTTGGAATAACAGTATCAACAGAAACAAAAATGATTCATTTTTAAAAGACCGGTCCGCTTTGAATAAGCCTTTGTTAGAACTAACTGTACCAATGTTAATGTCTTGGTTGTGGTAAATATACCAAAAGGGCTAAAACATAACCACCTTATGTCTTTCAGAACTGATCTCCTGTAGATGCCCTAGTCTGATGAAGGATTATTTTGAGCTGAGGACAATGGAGGACAACCTTGGACTCAAAGTAGAAGCTTCTGCCTTTCTCCAACACTTTTGTCCTCTTAATCAGAAAATCTATCAACACTCCCTAAGCCTCTACCCTTCCCCTGAGAAATGGTCCTTGTTCCCTTATCCCTTAGAAAAATGTAGTTCGAAAAAGTCTTAATCCAAAAGATAGTTTTTCTATCTTTACTTTCAGAGGTAAAGAGAAACCATCCATCTTGCCACATGTTCTTGATGCCTCCAACCCCTTTTCCTATGTCTCAGCACAGGATATGAGTCTTTGATCTGTCCCAGGTACCTCAGAATTTGTGTTATGTGAATTCTTCATACATATGTTGTTAAATTGGATTTTTTTCTTACTAATTGTGTTTGATGTTAATTTGCTTATTCCTCTGGCCTATGAAAAATCTTAGAAGAATGGGGAAATTTTCCCCACACACCATAGTACTATGGTAATGCAGCATGTCCACATTGAAGGAGACTTGGAGAGGGCTAAGTGGAAAATTGTAGTTCTGGTTTTTGATTTTCTATAAGTCTAAAAACAATTCAAATTAAAGTTTCAAAATAAATGCACTGGCAGCATCATATATGTATATATATGTATGTATTTGTATAGATGATATGTCTATATATATGTGTACATATATATAATCAAAAGACACTAACAAAATCCAAAGGAAAAGAAACAATATATAACACAAATATGAGAAAATGTGTGTCAAAATTGTCAACAAACACTGAGATCTTATAAATTAATAACAAAAATGAGTTCTTCAGTAGAATGAGAAAATGATAAAAAACAAGTGATCAATAAAAATGTTACAATTATGCAACCAATTAGAAAACAAAGCAATAAAGATTTATATATAGTAAAAGAAAAACACTAGTCATCACTTGGGTTATCAAAGTTGTTTCTTATTTTTAAAGCAGTGACTGAAGATGGGTATGATTACACACCACTTTAATTACTGTAACATTCTGCAGTAAAATTAATCAGTAGCTTCAAAAATACTGAAATCCTGGGGACTAGTAAATTCAACAACCCAAATGTCTAACTATTAAGACATAGTTTAACTTTCCATATGAAAAAAACTATGTTGTTATTAGACTTGGCTTCAACAATAGTTCTTAAAATGAGAAAATGGGCTGCACATCAAAATTACCCAAAAGGAGCTTTAAAAATACGCATCTCTTTTTGGCCCCTACGTCTGCCCCTCACACCCTCTTTATGAGTTTCTAATTCTAGCGCAAGGCTGTGGAGTTGGATTTTTTACATAAATCTCCAATGAAATCTGATGTAAAAAAGCAATGAAATCTGTTGCAAAATACTGTTCTAAAATAATATTCAACACCATTCTAAATTACTCTCATAATGTAAAATTTAAAATACAAAGGCGTACTTGCGGTGATCCTAATTTTAGAGCACCCAGAGTGTAATACTATGTGTGTATTTATTTAAAAAGGAATACTCTCTACACTTCCAGTATTTCCAAGTTTTCTTTATGAACATTTGACAGGAATAATCATTAGTAGTAATATCGGTTAAGACAATTTTATTTTAATTTTTTTTTCAAAGCGTTGCCATCTTCTACTTTCCCATCTCTCTTATGCCAGAGATACCTATCCACCCTCGGCCTGTGCTTACCGAAATATGCCAGGTCCTAGGAGAGCACCTCAAATTTACCCTTAGACAACTATTGCATTATTTCCATGTGAATACTGGAGACAGAGAGGGAGAGAGAAAAAAGTAAAACATTGTGCGCAGAGTGAAATGTAGAGTTTAGCTATTATCTAATGAATTTGATCACAGTGGGCAGCCAATCTTGATAATTGTTTTAAAAGATTTTTCCTCTATTGCAGCTTATGGGGGTTGGGGTGGATTGTGTGGGACAAAACTGATGGTGTCAGGGAAGTTAAGAGAAATAAAAAATCTCTCCAAGCAGTAATAAGAATACAAAATTCATTGACATAAAACAAAACACAAAGGCTCTGTATCTAAGGTAATAAAAGGACCTCAGTGTTGAAAGAATTTTGCCGTATGTAGATTGCTCAGTATATTCAGACCCATTCATGTATTATCTGTTTTGTTCTATGTTCTTAGAAAAAGGAATGATATTTGAAAAACAAAAAACACGTGTAAATCATCCTTCAAAAGGTTATTCTGGTGCTCTAATAAATACATTTATTCACAAGAGTTTCATTATTTTTCCCCTCATACCGTTCTCTTGTGGGAAGATTGATACTTCTCTGAATGTTTTGAATAATGGATCAAAGCTATAGGTATGGTGACCTCAGAATGTATCTTTTAATATGGAACCTGTTTCAGAGAATTCAAGGGGGCACAAAATGTGTAATATAAATGGGAATGTGTATTGGCAAAAGGAAAGATCTGCTCACTCCAACTAGAAGCAGACTGAAGACATGATTAAATCAGACTGCTCTGGAGCAAGCAGGTGACATATTTATCACATAAATGTGTGTGTAATATGGAAAAGCTGCTGAAATATCACAAGCAGTGCTACCCTTGAAATGCTGTATACTTGACTAGCTCTCTTGACATGAAGAAAGTTCTAAAAAATCTCGTAGAAGATTAGGGGTAGAGTTGCCACACAAGTAAGACAACGTTTAACGTTGGCCTTAGCTTACGCAGAATTCATGGTCTATCTAAAGACATCACATAATGAAACTTGGAGAGGATAAAATTGAGTGTGGAAAATGGTAAGCTAGTGTTACGGAACACAGTGCGTCTACGACCTTGAGGAGTGTTACACAAAAGACACAAGAATTAAAGGGTATTTTCAGCTCCACTCTAAAATGGATGGTATAGCCACACACTTTTGAGATGTTTCCATTTTTCAGAAAACCTTGTCACCAAATGAATAGTCTTAAAGACTCATCTCAACAGGTCTCATGAATTTAGTTTGCATAATAAAGGCACTATCAATTTATATATCATCAAAGTGTAGAAGTGAGGGAGGAACTAAATTGCTTGATTTACAAATTCTAAGCAAATAGTTTACAATGCAAATACAGTGACATTTTTCTAGGTGGTTTTATGTTGCATTGACTCAATCACTGACTGGTTTTTAAATAATTTATTTTTCCAGACAGTGTGATCTCTGCCAGAACCACAACAAAATGAATGAGATTAGACAGACTATAAAAATGTATATTTAGCAGGGAATTGGATAAGGGGGACATAGCTCCCTATATATTAAAATGGCTTAACTTCAAAAGTGGAGTAAGGTATATATACAAAGAAAACTTGATTCAAAATAATCCTAAATGAAATATTAATACAATGTTTGCCTGTCAGAAGGTATATACATAGGTCGCCCCAAATTTGTAAAGTCAGAATTAACATTTGTAACATTTTCACCAGATTTTTATTCCAAGTTCAACTGTTCGCTCTGATATAATTAGAATGTCTTTCAAAAAAGTTTGGAAGAAACTTTATTCTAAAGAAGTATGAGGCCCAAGACAGAACAAAATTAAATATTTCTGCAACATACATCGTTAGAGAGAAGAAACCAAGAGTGTTTGGCTAATAAGTTTGTCTAAAACGGGCCCCAAAGTCTGGAGTGAATGGACTATAAGTAAGAGGAGGCTTGTAAAAGAAAGCTCCATTGAGAATATGGTCTTGTGCTTTTAAGAAAATTTAGGATGTTAGAAGCTTATTCCGCATCACAGTCAGGTAGTTTCCAGAACAATTATTAGAAACCGAAGTCTCCAAAAATCTGTCTCCATTCCCTCTTTTACTTCCATCTGATTCCTTTCGTGGGGCCCAAGGGAGCTACTCAGTAAGCTGACTCTGGAGGGAACAGGTCTTGCAGAGTTTGAGCCCTTTGATTGTGTGGCTCTGCTCCTGCCTGGTCTGGACTCAGATTACAGCCCCTCCATCAGCATTGTCCAGACAAAGAAGCAGTGACGCCCCTCTGAAGACTGTCAGGGGTACAGCCACCCTCTGTGCTTTCTACCCTGATCCCCAGCCTCCTCCCTTTTTTCCTTCACCCTCCCCTTCTGGTTTCTGGAGTCAAACACTTAGAAACCGGTCAGCCCTCCAGTGTACTTGGCAGTGCCATGTGGACATGGCTCACCCAGTTTCTCTCTCCCCACCGCCTTGATGTAGTGCAATATTACTGCCCTTTTTGTGCTTTCTGGGGAGGATGCATCCCTGCTCTCTGGAGAGAGTCCTGGGGAAAAAGAATAATGCAAAGTGACCTTTGTTCTTAGAAAGGGTCTTGGATGCTTAGTAATATTTGGGTTCTTTATTTGCTTACCCACTATAACCCAGCTATTTCGCAATTTAAAAATCCTAAGCACAGGTTTTTTGAATGTTTCATGCTGCTTATTATAAATGTGGGAGCTCTCCGATTGCAGTAGTGCAATTCAATTGTGCTCCCTAGAAAACAGGCATGATTCTAAAATGTTTACATCTATTGACACTCAATCCCATGACAGTCCCATAGTGTGGTAGACATGTTTCCTCACTTCACAGATGAGGAACCATTTCAGAGAGAAGTGCTAGCTCAGTGTCACAAGGCTAGTAAGGGGCAGAGCTGAGATGTGCCCTCAGTCGCTCTGGTCCCAGAGCCTTACTGCACCCACTACGCTGCCTTGTGAGCAAGCCCCCATGAGAAATCATTGACTTCTTGGAAAGGAAGTTTTTCAGTTGATTTCTCTTTTCTCAGTCATGATTGGTTCATTATGTGACAAATTCTACAAATCCTCCTTTTTAAAAAATCCAGTATTTATTGAAGTACCAGATTTATAAAATAATATAAACCCGTATAAGAAGATCAGCATTCCTCAAATTGACAATACACTCTGCCCATCACCAAATTGCAAAAATGCCTTGATCACCATCCACTGGACTTCACCACCCCTATACCCACTCCTGTCCCCACTGATAGCCACAGCTCTTGGTAATGTCCAAAGGTTGGTTTTCATTAGTCTGTTCGTTTGCTTTTTTTTTTTTTTTTTTTTATAATTCACATATGAGTGAGATCAACGGTGTTTATCTTTCTCTTTCTGACTTATTTCACTTATTACAATCCCCTTTACTTCTGCAAATGATAGGATTTCATCTTTTTTTAGACCTACGTAGTGTTCTGGTATATATATATCCCACGTATTCTTTATTCATCCCATGATGGGCACTTAGGTAGCTTCCAGTTCTTAGCTATTGAATTAATGCTGTGATAAACAACAATGAGTGAATTAGTTTTTTTTTTTTTTTTTTTTTTTGGGTCTTTTGGGTACTGAGAAGTGAGATGATGAAGTCATATGGAATTTCCATTATCATTTTTTGAAGAATCTAAATACTACTTCCTGTAAGGGTTGCATCAGTTTACACTCCCACCTGCTCCAATTTAGAAACCCACAAGCAGTGTTAAAGAACTCCTTTTCTCCACATCCTTGCCAACATTTGTTGACTCCAGATTTCTGAATAATAGTCAGTCAATCTCAAAGGTATAAAATGATATCTCATTGTTTTGATTTGCATTTCCCTAGTAACAAATGAGGAAGGACATCTTTTCATATTCCTGTTGGTCATTTCTTCTTTGAAGAAATGTCTATTCAATTCTTCTGCTGTTTCTGTTTGTTGTTCTTTCTGTTGTTGAATTTTATGAGATCTTCATATATTTGGATACTAAGCCCTTGTCATATGTATAGTGTGCAAATATTTTTTTCCCAGTTGTAGATCGTCTTTTTGTTTTGGTGATAGTTCCTTTCACTGGGCAGAAGCTTATTAGTTTGATGCAGTCTCATTTGTTTATTTATTTATTTTTGTTTCCCTTGCTGCTGGAGTTGAGTCCCCAAAGACTTCTCTAAGGCTAATGTCATGGAATGACTTGCCTATGTTATCTTCTAAGTATTTTATGGACTTACATCCAAGTATCTAAACCAATTTGAATTAATTTTGTGTATGATTTTAGAGAGTGGACTAGATTAATTCCTTTGTAGATGAATATTCAATTTCCCAACACCATTTATTGAAGACTTTCCTTTATCCATCTTGTGCTCATGATTCCTTTGTTGTAAACTAACTGACCATATATATGTTGAATCTATTTATGGTGATTCAATTTTATTCTATTGATCAGTGTCTCTGTTTTTATTGTGGTGCCTACAGTTTTGATCATTATCACTTTGAGGTATATCTCAAGATTTGGTACCTCCATTTTTTTTTTTTCTTCTCATGATTGCTTATCTATTTAGTGTCTTTTGCTTTTCCATACAAATTTAAATTTTTGTTTTATTTCTTTGAAAAATGCTAAAGACTTGATGGTGATTGCCTTAAACTTGCATACTGTTTTAGGTAAAATGGCCATTTTAATAATCTTAATTCTTCCCAACCATGAAAGTGGTATATCTTTTCAGCTCTTTGTGTCTTTCTCTATTGCCTTTAGGAGAGTCTTACAGTTTTCATTGCATAGATCTTTCACTTTCTTTGTTAAGTACATCCAAGATATTTAATTCTTTTATTTTCTGTTAAAAATGAGATAGTTTTTTTTTTATTTTATTCTCCATTGTATTGTTTGCATATAAAAATGCAAGAGATTTTCATATATTGATTTTGTCAGTTTACTGTGCTCATGGATCAGTTCTAATAGTGTTTGATGGAGTTTTAGGTTTTTCTGATATATGTTCATTTTATCCACAGATAATGTTGATTTTTCTTCCTCTTTTCCAATTTGGATTCCTTTCATTTCTTCTTTTTTTTGCCTAAAGACTGGCTAAAACCTCTAGTATACGATAAATAGCAGTGGTGAGAATGGATAATGTCATCTTTTTCCTGATTTTAGAGAAAACACTAAGTTTTTCATCACTGAGTATGATGTTGGTGTGGGTTTATCATATATGACTTTTATTATGTTGAGGTGTTTCTCTTCTATCTCAAATTTTTTGTGGAGTTTTTATCATAAGTGGGTACTGCATCTTGTCAAAAGCATTTTCTGCATCTATTGATGTGGATCATATCGTATCTTCTGACTTTTCTCATTGCTTTTATTGATGTAGTGTATTACATTAATATCTTACATATGTTGAACCATTCTTGCATCCCCTGGATAAACCCCATTTGGTCATGGAGGATGATCCTTTGATGCACTGTTTGGTTTGTTTTTTTAATATTTTGTTGAGGATTTTTGAATATGTTCATTGATGATATTGGTCTGTAATTGTCTTTGTTTTGACATTCTTATTTGATTTAGGGATCAGTGTGATATTGGCCTCATAGAAAATATTTGGAAGCATTCCCTGTTTTGTAATTTTTTGGTAAAGTTTGACAAAATAGATACTAATTTTTTTAGAAGATTTGGTAAAGTTCACTAGGAAAGCTGGGAGACTTTTGATTACTTCTTCAATTCCCTTGTTTGTAGTAGTCCTGCTTGTGTTTTCCATTGTTCTTTTCTAATCATCTTGATAAACTGTATGCTTCTAAAAAATCTGTTCATGCCCTCAAGATTGTCCAGTTTATTGGTGTATAGCTGTTCATATTCTCTTATAAGGATTTGCATTTCTGAGTTACATGTTTTAATTTCCCCTCTTTCATTTCTGATTCTAGTTTGAGCATTTTCTCTGTTTTTTTCTTGGTGAGTCAATTTTGTTTATTTTTTCAAAAAAGAGATTTTGGTTTCACTGATATTCTAAATTATCTTTTTGATTTTTATTTATTTCTGCTTAAATGTGTATTATTTTCTCCCTTCTACTGACATTTGGGCTGCAATCGCTCTTCATTTCCTAGCTGCTTTAGATAAATGGTTAGATTATTTATTTTCAGTCTTTCTTATTTCTTGAAGTAGGCCTGGATAACAATAAACTTCCCTCTTAGTACTGCTTTTGCTGCGTTCCATAAGCTCTGGTAACTCATACCTTCATTCTTTCTTGTCTCCAGGAGACAAGGAAAACCTCTGATTTTCTCTTTTAACCATGAATCATTCAGAAGTGGACTGTTTAATGTCCATATGTTTTTAAATATTTCAGCTTTATTTTTGTGGTTGATTTCTAGTTTTATGCCATTGTGACCAGAGAAGATATTTGTTATGATTTCAGTCTTTGCAAATTTGTTGAAATATGTTTTATTTCCCAACATGTGATCTATGCTTGAGAATGTTCCATGAGAATTAGAGAAAAATGCGAATTCTTGAGTCATTGGATGAAGTGTTCAACTTAAGTCTATTAAACCCATCTGTTCTAATTTTTCATTTAAAGCTTTTATTTCTCTAATAATTTTCTGCCTGGTTGATCTATCCATTACTCTAAGTGTGGTATTGAAGTTGCCTACCATTATTATATTACTGTTGATGTCTCTATTTCTGTCAATAATTCTTTTAGGTATTTTGATGCTCCTTCATTCGGTTTATATATATATATATATATATATATATATATATATATATAAATAAGCATTAGGTCTTCTTGCTGAATGTATCCCTTAATCATTATATAATGTCCATCCTTATTTTCTGTTATCATATTTAGTGAAAGTCTACTCTGATTTAAGTATGACTGCCCCTGATTTTATTTACTTATTTATCTTTCTGGTCACCATTTGACTATAGGATTGTCTTCAAATCATTGACTTTGAGCCTATGTTTATCTTTTGAATGTAGATCAGGCTCCTGAATGCAGCAGAAAGTTGTGTTGTTGTTCTAGTTTTAATCCATCTGGATACTCTTTGTCTTTTGATTGATAAATTAAGTCATTAACATTTAGGGTGACTATTGATATGTAACTGTTAATTACCATTTTGTTCATTTTTTTTGGGTGTTCTTTCAGACAGTACCTTTGTTCTTCTCTTAGGTGATTTGAAATTAATTTTGTTATGTTTGGTTCCCATTTTGTCTTCTTTTTTTTTTTTTCCCTGGAGTTTTGTTGTTTTTGTTTTTTGTCTTTGTTTTGAAGTTATCCTGGGATTTAGATAAATTTCTATGACTGTATACTTGAAACCAAGTAAGTCTTGAGCTCATTCTAACCATCCACATTTTTACTTTCTTCCTTCCCGCATTTCACGTTTTGGTGTACATCTGCTTTCAAGTGGGTGTTCTTTTAATTTTTTAAATTTTCTTTAGTACCTTTATAAAGCTGACTTGAGTGCATGATGAGCTTCTTTAACTTTTGTTTGGCTGTAAAGTTCTCTATTATTCCTTCAATTCTAAATAATAATCTGACAGAGTCATGTGCCCTTGCTTGGTGTCACTCCCTTATGGTCTGTATGTAATTTGTTTTTCTCTGTCTGCTTTTGTGGTTCTCTTTTTGTCTTGTTCTTTGACATTTTAATGACAGTATGTCTTGGTGTAGATCTGTTTGATTTTCTTCCGTTGAAACTCTTTGATCTTCCTGAATCTGTTTGCTTCCTCAGATTAAGGAAAATCTCAGCTATTGTTTCTTCAAATGCCTTTTCTGCCCTCTTCTCTCTTTCTGGTATTATGATGTGAATGGTGTTTCTCTTGATGTTATCTGATAGTTACTGTGTCTTATTTTTGTTTCTTTCAGTTCTTTTTTCCCTTGGATCTTCTTTTTGAGTGTATTCCACTGCCCTGTCTTCTAAATCATTGATTCTGTTGGACCTACTGCTGTGCTCCTCTATTGTGTTCTTTAGTTCAACTATTGTGCTAGTCAACCTCTGCTTGTAACTACTTCATATTTTGTCTATCTTGCAATAGTTGTCTTTTTGTTTCACCATTCTTTTCCTGCTTTCAGGTGTATCTTCAGAACTGTTTTCTTCAAATTCTTCATCAGGTGGTTTACTGTAGAACTTTGCATTCAGATTTTCCCCTAGTGTTTTGTTTTGGGCCACTATTTGGAGTATATTTCTCCCTCTCTTTGATCTGTTTTGCATTGTGTTTATTTCTGTTATTTAAGCTTCCCTGATGCAAAAGCCTTGTGTTAAGGTGTCAAATTGCACAGAATAGACCTAGGTGTTGGTCTGGAAAACTGAACTTCCTTTAGTTGGGTGATCCCAACACCTCACTGGGTTTTTTAAAGCTCTAAGGTGAATCTTGTGTTGAGAATCAAAATTCTATCCTATAGGTAGAGTTGGCATAGGGCATGCAGTAGCTTCTGTCAGAGCCACAGGTGTGAAGAGTAAACCCTGTAGAGAGAAATCCAAGATTTGTAAACCCAGTCTGCAGCAGGCCACATTCTACCATAACCAATAGAAGAGCAAGCCAGCAGCTGTTCTTAGTGGAGTAGCCTTCTTGTGAAAATCTCTCAGTCCACCAGAAGAGTGGCAGTCCCAACAGGGAGTGGTAAAAACCAAAAAAAATCTTACTGCTTGTGGAATTTCAGGAGGTACATAGCAGATGGTAAGCTATCTTGCTGTAGCCACAGGTTGGCAGGAACTGTCATTTTGATGGGGTCCTTCCAATTATTTTCTTCTTGAGAGAGGTAGAATGGAAATTTCCTTGCCAGGAAGCACTAAACTATCTGCTAGGATGCTATTTGACCAGCTGTCTGTCTCTGACTGCCAGATAAAAAGCAATGGTTAGTGCTAACCATTCTGTATCAGTGTGCTAATGGTAGAGAGGGTAGGTACTCCACTCCCCACAGGCATTTTCTCATAATGACAGCCTTCAGTACTCCTATTGTGAGGAAGTAGTATCTTCGTTCACATGGACTCTAGCCCTCTTACAACCCTGTGCAGAGGCTCCCACCACAACGACTGAAAACCAGTTCCCATATATGGGAATGTCCACTATGGGAGAAAGCCCATTAACTGTGGGAGAGTGTCATTTTTGCTGGTCTCTTCCTATGGTCCTGGAGTCTCCATAAAGGGTGGTGTGGCACTAAGACAGATTGGCTTCTCTTTTATCTGTTACAGAGGCATAGATCTCCTCTTATTCTGAAAATGTTGGTTCTATTCCTTTTCAAAGACATTGTTGTCAAACAGGTTTTTCTTGGTTGTGCTTTAGGGAGGAAATGGGCTTGAGAGCTTAACTGCCCACAATTTTGGAATTGGACTCTGATCTAATTCTTCTCTTTTTGCCAATGTTACTTCCATTTGAGCTAGAGAAATTGTAGTCATTGGGATTAGAATGTGGTGGATTAACAATGATGGAAAGTCATAAAGGGAGAGAGGGTAAAAGTAGGAGCCCTAGTTAAATTTTCTTTCATAGATCCTAATGTTGAGAGTGTCTCAGAATGACCTCAAGGGCCATTCACAACATAGATTGCAATCACACCCTGAGTTACTTTTCCAGTAGGTCTGGGTGGGACACAATAATTTGTATCTCTACTAAGTTTCCAGCTGATGCTAATGCTGTAGTTTTGGTGTCCAGACATTTAGACCCACTGGTGTAGGAATTGCTCAAACTGATAATTTTAAACCTAGACAAAGTGGGACCATGGAAAAAATATCTGGGAAGATCCACTTCCAGAAGCTACTCTTTCTCTTCTTGCCTCTGAAGTCCTAGATGCAAGGAGCTTTGCTTCTGTTAAAATGCAAATAGGGAATTTCTGAGAAAAATGAAATGTTGACTGTGATCTCAGAATCACTGATGGTCCCAGAGCATCTCCAAACCACTTTAACAATTTTCTCTGAGTTTTTCTTTTACCGTTTTTGAATTTCCTCACCCAAATCAGTCTGGGTCTGATCATTCTTCATAATATCCCTATAACTTATTTTCTTTTTCTGGGATTTCAAATTTTTATGCACATTTTGAATTGAGATCTGTACCCATATGCATGATTCTGAGACATTGCAAATGAGAGAAACTTGCAACCTTGCTTCCCTCTCTTATGTATCTCGAAGCAAAACAAAGGGTTTCAAATTCCCCCAAACACTGAAATAAATCTTTTCAACTTTGCTTGTTTTTCAGAGACCTCCATGCAGAATGTCATTGTAGGAGGAAAATATAGGGGAGGACAAAGTAATTCAAAGAGCATGCATTTAAATCTCCATCTTATCTTCTCCTTATCTCACATACCTAAGACTGCAAAGAACCATTTCTTCTGGGTGGAAGTCAGGACTTATTGGCTAGTTAATGTCTGGTTTTAATAAGGCATTAATCACATTGAATCCAGACATTTAAGAGCCATTAAGGGCAACTAATGTCTTCTGACGATGTCCCACATAGGGGTTCAATCTTTGTCTACTTAGGTTGTATGTGAGGACCAAGGACAGATTATAGCCTGGTGTCTACAGGGTTTAGGAGACCTGCTTTCCTCTGGTGCCATCTTAGTCATTAATTTACCCTAAAAATAAACCTGTGGATTTACCTGAAGCACCATTTGAGATGGAGAAGTCATTTTTGCAAAGAAAAGTTAAGAGAAATGTCACTCTCCAAGAGAGGTGGTAGCAGCGGTGAATAAAAGACAAAATGGACATTTCAATTTTGCAAAGTAGCTACTTTCACTTGTAGCAAAAGGACTGCAGGACAGTGAGAGCCAAAACTGCATAGCACTCCAGTTGTTTTTCAACTATCTAGCACGATTTCTTGCTGGTTGTCCGCTTTATCTCTGCCTCTCAGTTTTTCGCCTTTTTTGTTTTGAGGGGGTACTCTTTTTTACAGGTTGTTGCTGATTCCTTTCAAAGCGGTACTTAATAAGGTTTAACTTCTTACAAAAAAGTTTGCATTCTACCAGGAACTTGCACACAGATAAGGAGCACTGTCCAACAGAGCAGTCTATGAAAATATTCTATGTGGCTAGTGGGTATCAAATTGGTAGTACAGCAGAAAAGACTCCATGATCAAAATGGATGAATCATCTACAAAAGCAGTATAGCAGGTGGTGGGGTTGGTATTTTGCAATGGGGGAAACTCAGATCATATCTTAGGTAGTTACCAGCACAATAGACCAGATCATCATGGAAGACAGAAACGACAAAATGCTTCCAGTTTATATTTAAGTACCTGCAGTGTGATGTATGGTTTACTGAACATTGTTGGAATATAAATAACTTAAAACACTCCTTTTTTGTCCTTAAGTCTCTTGTATTTAAAAATTGAGAATAAAAGAATAGTCATTAGGATAAAATTGGGTCCACTCTATAACAGAAGAGAATTTTAGAAAAGAGGTTTTAATTTCATTTCCTTGTTGGTGTACTATTCATCTTGACAGAAGAAGGGGAAATGGGAAGAAAGCAGGGAAAATTTAAAAACTATATCCATGGTAAACTTGTATCATGACAGTGAGAGTACTATACTAACCTAGCTCTTACATATGTATTAGAATAAATGAAACAGAAAACCTATGATGGCGTTAATTAATAGAACTTAGATAACTAAGCATGTATACCAGGCTCAACCTTTGAATTTCAATGGGCAAGAAGAAGGAGCCACTAAGGAGTTCCCTACAGGAGATAATGAGAATAAAGCAGTGTTTTTGAAAATTAGTTAGGAAGAGGCAACTGGTGTGGGCTAGAAATGGGGAGAGAGGTGTCAGAGAAGTAAAGGCCCATTTCAGGCCTCTATACTCCTGAGGGGCTAGAAGTGTGACACCAACACTGCAAGGAGGGAGCAAAAAGGAAGCAAACCAACTTGTCTGTGGCACTTCATAGTCTGAGGATTCGTGTGTGGTCCTCAGCTTCTGGGATGTTAGCTTCTACCTCTCCTTCCATTTCTTTCCCCTTCTTTTTTGACCTTCGCTAGCTATTTTTCCTTAACTAACCATTAATATAGGTGCTTCTTGATATTTGTTCCTTGGCCAAATTTCTCATCCAACACTCTTGGCTTCAGCCATAACCTATCTAAACATTTATCCCAAATGTATGCCTCCTTGTTTTTTTTTTTTCACTATCCAGGTAGCTTTAACTGTATTTTGAACTTCCTCTTGAACAGTCCCACCTAAGCAAATCACCAATATTTCAAATTGAATGTCTAAAACAATCTACATAATTGCCCAGGTCCAAACCAGTCCTTGCTTCTGATTTCCTTTTTGTTAATAGAAACAACATCCACTTGGTTATAGAAGCTCAGAACCCTGTTCAAGCAGCTTTCCCTCTTCCTGGCTCTGAGATCTAAGATGCAAAATAACATGGCTGCCTCTCCTTTGCTCTCTTATTAACGCTCTTTACAGACTTTCATGTCTGTACAACACTCTATTTCTGGTCCTCAGTCCTCACTTGCCTCTTTGACGCTGCTACAAAAGCTCCCTCTGAACCACCGAGCTCTGTTTCAGAATATCTCCCACAGTATCTGATCCCAGGGCAGCCTTTTGAGATTTTTAGGCTACAATTATACTACCTTTGTGCTCTCCTGCACCCATGACTGACTACTACACAGTTTTCACTCATGTCCTGAGTCTCATAAACCACATTCTTGCTTCATCAAGTTTCTGGAGCATGGGATTCCCACTTATCCCCAGCAGTATCCACTTATAAAAATGATTCCCACCTTTAAGATCCTTTACCATACCTCTTTTTCTTCATAAAGATTTCCCTGATGTCCCTGACAGGGGAGCCCGCATCTGTCTATGAACCCCATAGCAATTCTCATTTTTATGTCACATCATAGGTCACTTATGTTCTCATTACATTTTTTTCTTTTAGATTGCAAATTGCTTGTGAAAGAAGGTTGCTTAATGATTTCTATTTTCCTTATAGTTACCAGGATGTCCTGCACACCATGGGTACTGCATCAATAAGACAAAAACAGATGAATCCAAATAATAACACAAAGAAAATTTGTCAAAATGTCATGAAAATTTAAAAATTCAAGAAACTGCAGGATCATGAGACAATTGGTGCCATGGAGGAGAATTGGCCATATTTTGGATCCTATTTGAAGTTAACTGTGGCATCATTTAATTCAGGACTAGGTAAATTGTACAGATATAGGGATAATTGGTATTGGATTAAAGAAATGCTTGTTATAATCTTTGATAGTACTCTGTAATGCTACTCCAAAGATAATTTTCATTCCTTTGCCATACGCAGCATAGAGAAGTTCTGCTTTTTCTATTAAAAAGAAGTTTTTATTTCATGCTTTTCTTGAAACATTTTGTTTGTTTGTTTTGTTTTGTATAGGAGGAAATAATGTTAGCATAAGCAGGCTTCTTTCAAAGCATATGAGTTGAACAGTAATTCTATTTCCTTCCTCCTCGTATTCCTCTCACATTGCTCTGGCTGACTGGAAACAGGGAAACGTATGGCCTGCAGAAGCCCTATGTCTGGTTTATGTATTAGTAATGCTCTCTGACTGTGCAGGGCAAGGGAATTCAGAGCTCGTGCTCCACAGCTTTGCATGGCCCTATGTAATTTTCAAATCTTCCTGTGTTCTTGGTAATGATCTGGCAATCCAAACAATTTGGTTTAAAGGCTGTTTTAGGTCATCTTACCCCTATCTGCATTGTATAATGGAAACCAAGAAGCTGCATTGCTAATGTTATAAAGACTTCAAGATACGATTGTAAATACAAGGCATGTATTTTTATATAGCAGCGGGTTTAGGAATTTACAAAATTATATATCATGGTATTCTGGACAGTTACTACTGCCCAGATTCTTTATGGAAGCCGCTTAAAAGAAAACATAACACCAATGACAACCAACTAGCAAGACAGATTATTTTAAAGCATGGTAACAATAATTAGCCAACTAATCACACCTCTTTCTGATGATAAAGTAATACTTCCCTAGATTTAGCCTTATAACCCTCCTCAATCACTGACACTATTCTCTTCCTAATTTCAGTAAAGCTTTTCAAATATAAAATTACTGATAGCACAATCTTAGTGAATAAACATATTTTTTCTTATTAAAACTCATAGAAGGCAAGTGCTACAAGCCCTTAAGAAAACAGAGTGAAAAGCACTTTCCAGAGTCACTTCAGGATGTGACAACGATTGGAAACATTAAGAGACAAACAAGTGGGACTAAGTCAATTTTTGTTCAATAACAATCAATCCAACATGATGTTTAGTTGACCCAAAGCACCATAGCTTTAGAGAAAAAAAGCATGTATATTATTGTCCTGGTTATAAGTAAATGTTGATTAATTCTCTCTTTAAATGTTTTTATTTCGTAGGAAGAATCAGTAAACCATCAAGTGAAATTTCATAATCAAATGGCTATGATAGCTGTCTTTAAAATGAATGGAGGAAAGGGCATGGGAAACAGAACTGAAAAAAATCAGAGAGGAGAAATGGCATGTGATCTGGAAATAACTTAGCAAAGAGTATTCCTGAAGAAGTTTTGCTCAGCTTTAGGTCTATTTGGACGTGATAATACAAAATAGCTCATGCAAATATCCTCTTCCAGCTTGGATTAAGGTAGAAATCTTTCTGAGTATGTGTAATGAGAAAAGAAAACGGGATTCTAAGGGAAGGACGAGATTCCTAAATATAACAAAGAGAAGGTATATTTGATACAGGAAAAAACATTGTTTTATGTACTTAGAGAAATCCTTAAGCCTCAGAGTTAAAATTGAAAAATAGTGGATTTAGATAAAAGAAGGGAAGTCAGGCCCAAGTATAATGAAAATAATGAAGCTTTGGAAATCAGGAGTCCCCAGTTCTTGCCTGTGACATAGCATCACATTCTGTTTATCCCAGTTAAATAGTGTAACTTCCAAATGCCTCCATTTTTCATTGTAAAAGATATAAACTAGATATGCTCTTTCCTTATCAAAACAAAGAAACAAATGACTGTTCCTCTATAGAGTGTTATATGGGTGAATGTCAAATCTTGAACCTAATTGTTTATTTTGGGAATTTGGTTGCCATACTTGTTTTTTCTGTAATCAGATAGGATAAAATCCTGATCATTCAATTTTCTGCATATCAATCAAAGAAGCCCACATATCTTGATTTCTATTGATTCCATAGTAATCCCAGCTACTGCAATTTCTCCATTAAGATATTGCAATCTTTTGCAAGGAGTCTCCCCAAATCACTAATGACTAATAATTATCTCCACAGTATAGCCAGAATGCTCTCAAAGCACAAATATAATATTTTTACTTTTGTTTTGAAATGTTTCATTGAAGTCACATGCTATGAAAGAAATTTTTTTTTTTTAAAGGAAAAGTTTAGTCAGGAATGAAGGCAAGCAGGCAGGGAAAGAAGCAAGAAGAAGCATTTCGTTTATTTTTATTTAGTTGTGCATCTTGGTTTTTCATCCAGCTTCAGGACAAGAATCCTACTTATTGGGATGTATGTAGACTGTGCTTGGCCTAATGTGGCAGACCTATACCACAACTCCACCAGGATGCAACAGGAAAAAGTTTTTGTAAGCTACTTATTTTTTTTTATCTTAGTTCCATTCATTCTAAATTCTCCTTCTCTATTTCTCTCTTTCACTGTGCTGCCTCTTTAATACTGGAATATTCTTCACACTCACACCACTCCTGCTGTCCTTCAAGTTTTAACCAGCATGATCTCAGGTAAGCCTTCTTTGATCCTGAACTCCAGTCATTTCCTTAAATATATTCCACATTCATGTCTTAAAACATTTTACACTTGTACTTGCTTATTTCAAAAAGTGCGATGGGTTAAATGGTGGTCCCCTCAAAGATATGTCTATGTCCTTCACTCCAGAACCTGTGAGTATGACTTATTTGGAACACGAGTCTTTGCAGACATAATAAAGTTAAAAATCTTGAGATTACATCATTCTGGAATTAGGATTCCCTTAAATTCAGTGACAAATGCCCTTATAAGAGCAAGGCAGAGGGAGATTTGAGTCTCAGACAAAGAGAAATAGATAATGAGAAGACAAAAGCAGAGATTAGAATTATGTGGCTCTAAACCAAGGAACACCAGGAACAACCAGAAATCGGAAGATACAAAGAATCATCATCTCTGGTGTCTATGATTGCAGCCTAATTCACTCCTTTAAATTTGAACTCCAGCCTACAAAACCTAAGACAACACATTTCTGTTGTTTTGAGCCACTAAGTATGTGGCAATTTGTTAAGGAAGCTCCAGAAAGTTAATACATCAAGAAAGAGCTATCTCCCCTATGAGACTGTAAGCACCAAGAGGCAAGAATCATTGTACCGCTCTGAGACTAGCATTTAACAGGCTACTTGTGAATGACAGACAAAGTAGGTGGCTAATTCTCAGCAACATGGAGACACACCTGAGCTTGAGGGTAGCCCACGTTGACTGGGAGGTGGTCATCCTTCTGGAAGACTGGGTTGTGGAATGCATCCCATAGCACCTTGCACTAGTCTCATTGTGGTACCTCATAGATTCACGCTGTATGACATCTCTTCACTGTAATTTGAGCTCCTTACCTGTAAAGAGTAACGTTTTCTACTTCTCTCTATTTCTGTGATTAGTTCAGAGGATTTTTGTTTTTGCTTAACAAGTAATTAAATGTTAATTACATGCAATTGACTTGCATGAATTGTTCTTTGAAATTAAAGCAGTTTTTCTTTGTGACGATCCATTGTTAGTAGGGTAGGCCATAAAAGACAGTCTAATACTTGAAGACGTTTGATAAATTGATATAAATTTATAACAAGAGTTAAACTATGTTACAATAAACCCCAAAGGTTACAACAGAGGCTGCAACTTAAAACTAGCTTCCTTCATTAATTAGTATAATTAATACATATTTGGGTAGAATTCAATTTCTAAGCACTTTTGCATCTTTTGTTCATTAAGCCATTACAAATTTATTTGAGATAATACAATAATTCTTTAAGATTAAAAAAGCAAAATGATATACTCAAAATTTATAAGGAATCTTTACATTCCAAATATGTCTTTAAATCTGTTTGGTACCTGAATTTAGAAAGTGAGACCGTGCACAATTAGAGAAGACTATTATCTCGCCCAGTTTTCACTAGTACCTTGTCAAAATTTGTATTTTATGATGAATAATTTCAGACTTAGAGACAACAATTTCTTTCTCTAGGTCACATGTTCCTTAAATGGTAGTCTCATTAAAAGAATTAATAATCCCAGTTCAGTTTTCTCATCAATTATTTCTATTGGTGTCAATAATCCCCTTTTGCTCAGCAGAAAATCAACTCAGACAGGCAATTCATAGGATGGAAAGTCAGAGTATAATACAGCAGAATGTAGAGTATAAAGGGCCTTTGAAGATCATTGGTCCTGGGTTTGAACTTACATTACTTCTCGCGATTACCAGGGAATGCTGGAAATATTGGAGTGGCTAGGACTCTGGGTCCCTCCCTCATTTTCAAAATTGTTGATTTACCTGTTTTGTATCATCTGAATCCTTCTACGTCTTACATTGAGAAAAAAATCCAACTCTCAATAAACAAAAAGAAAAATAATCAAACAATCTCAACACCACATATCCAACCGTTAATTTCAAAGGTACAGACATCTGCATCTAAGCAGTCAGGACTAGGATTCAGTCTTTGCACACTCAGCCCTCATAACATGGTCTGCCAGACTTCTTTTTCTCCTTATATTCTTAGAGAATGGGGCCTTTGCTGTGGTAAAGACTTTACTAATTGCCTCTTGCTTATCCTTCCTGACAGTCTAGAATCATTGAACCTGACTAGGGATAAAGTGTCATGGTGGCCACTGAAATTTGCATTTTCAGGCCCACTACAATTTCAGGCTTAGTTGAGTCTTCCCCAGAAAAGCAGAGAGTGAGATCTTTAAGAGGCTTTTAGAATTTTTCTTCCATTAACTGAAACCAGGCCTTTTTGAAGTATGGAGTGGACACTTTAATTAGTAGAACAACTTTCCAACCAAGAACACTTCAACCAGAGTTTCCCTGTGCCCCACGATTTATCTCTAAAGCCAGCTAGCTGTTAAGATGAAACCAGCCAAGGTATCGGAAAGAGAACAGATTCTCTTCCTACTTCCTTATTCTCCAGGCAATTTTGCACTACTGTTGGGAAGAGATAGGCCCCAAAATACGTCATGACATCTCGGGTAAGACTGAAGCTTGTTTTCCTCACTTATTAAAAATAATTTAGGTAACTCACAAGTATACTTCTCTCTTGAAATTGAGGTAAGATGTTCTGTTTCTTCTGATAAATTCTAGGAAACTTTTTGTAATGTCATACAAGTCCTTTGGACATTCTTAAAACAAACTAAACTGATGGTGCATGACATGACCCTTATATAGCTTGAATATCTGTCCAGATCCCTACTGAAATTATTTTAATTTTGTCAGTGAAAGATTACAATGATGATCAAAATTTCAAACTGAATAGGAGATTGAACCTAATTAAAAATTTGTGAGAATATTTTGCAATATTTCTGCTACTGGAAGTTAAAGTATGCCGGTGTTTTGTTTTTTTTAAAGGAAAGATGGAGGCAGGAATGAAAGTGAGTAGGCAGGCCTGAAGGAAGAGAGAGGAGGAAGAAGCATCTTTATTTTAATTTTATTTAGTTGTTCATACTGGTTGTTTTCCCCCAGACCTGGGATTTGAACCCAGGTGTATGTGGCTATGTGGCTTGCTTCTTCAAGGTGATTCACCTCATCACTATGTCACCAGGGCACACTGTATGTTGGTCTTAAAGAGTTGGATATTATCTGCTTACTCTAATGGCAAGTTGTAGGCAAGCACATGATTTATAAAATGTTATCTTGGAAACAATATACTTTAATTTTATTTTTTGATTGAAGTAACATTGTATTATAACAAAATATTTTGCTTTTGATCACTTAAATTCATTCTATTAAATGTCACATTTATTAGCATATCTTACAGAACTAGATTCCTTTATAATCTTTTATTGAACTCCCTTCATCTTTACATCTGACTCTACCAAAGACCTTTATGGGAGGTGATTCTTTGCCATGACTTAGGAATTACTAGATGGGACAGCTAATGAGAAATTCTAGAAGACAAATGACAAAGGAACGACTGAAAATGTCTGCTTCATTGGAGAGAAGTGATAGAAAATGTTCTTAGCTCTCCTATCAGAAATGCAGAGTTCTTTTCTTGTTGTCTGCCTCACTAAGGAGGGGCAACTGTTCTTAAACAAGATCTAACATTTACTTGAAACCAATAGTTTCCAGTAAAGGATTTTTAGGATAAATGCAGGCTTACTAGTAAATATTGGTTTAATCTTCGGGAAAATTAAAAGCTTGTGGTTTGAGACTGACGGCAGAAGGCAGATGCAGAAGGGCTAGGGACTGCAGGGTTGGTAAAATCCCCAAATAATCTCCTCTTTTCTAGCTCCAGGCAAAAGAACCAGCATGTACCCATTCATTTTCTCTCAAAGGAAAGAATTATCCTAAACCTGCAGCCCTGAGTAGAATTTAATCAGCCTTTCTCAATGCTTTGCTTAGTAGTGCTATATATTAAGCTTTCCTCATAACTTATCCACCCAAAGGCCCGGCAGAATAGAAATCATGGTCATTTGTGCTGCTTTTTGTGGAGACTGTTGTCTTATAAACTGAGCATAATAGTATGTTGTGTGACTCTGTTTATTGCCCAATTACAGTTCACGTGGGCATGTTTAGCTGAGTAGTGTTAGTTGCTTTCATGTTCAGCTTGTTGGAACTTTACAAAAACATTTTTGCTGAACACAATTGGATAGTTGCTCATGTCTTATTCAATTCACTCATTGTAGATGCAAGAGTTGCCACATTTCTCATCAGTTCTTGTTTTCATTTTCTGCTGTTGCTTCCTTTTTTTTTTTTTTTTTTCCTTTTTCTTTTTCTGTAGAGCAGTCACTTTTTTGAAACAATGCAAAAGAAGACCCAGCAAGCACTCCACTCTGCCATCATTGTATGTTGGATCATAACCTTGACGACCAGAAGTGAGGAATAGCAGTGAGCCCAAGTGGCTTTACCCTGCCCTCTTCCTTCCCTGACTTCCAGAAGAACATGGAAAAGCCCCGAAGATGAGCACACAGATGCACCATCTATGGCCGGAGGCATTGTTTAGCTAGCCACTCAATCGGATGAGGTTTCTCTACCCATTCGTCAAAGAGTTCTGTGGTCAGCAAAATGTGTGAGAGGCCAGAATTTCATAGGAAAGATTGAATTATCACTGTTGGTGGTACAATTCATGATCTTCTTTTACTCTGAAAGATTCCACAAACAAAATGGGTTAAATTTCAGAATGTGGCAAAAAAAAAAAAAGAAAACCCATGAAACAATGCCAGTTAGTGGGTTTTCTGAGACCAGGGAATCCGTCTGTCCTTTGGGTAGGAGGGGTATACCAGAAGTTATGTCCTCCCACTGTTAGATGAGGGATTCCCTCACAGTGCAATTCCCAGTCACCAAACAAAGTAGTTCTTAACAGGGTAGTGTACAAACAGTGTGTGTTTCTTTGGCCTTGTCATTAATCTGTAGCATGCCAAAATTATATTTTGGGATAAGGTATAGACAATAAAGAATGCCTAACTGAAATAGACGTTTTGGTAGGTAATACCAGATGGAACGGAGAGAATTTAGACTGTCATCAATGTAATAAATATCTTCATGTATTCAGAGAGACAGACCATACAGAATCACTCATTATTTAATAATTATGTTGATACTGATTTTGCTCTGCTAGTTGAATTATTTATACTCTACTAGGGCATGGATGGGTACCAAGAGATCTTATTTCTACCTGTCAGATCCTGGCTTCCTCTGAGTCTGGCTTCTGGTTCTCTGCCTAGTCAGAACTTTCAACTAGAAAGCTCAACGTCTTTTATATCTTTAAGACAAAACCTTAACCTCAGCAAAATGGATTTAGGAAAACAATCAACATCTGACATTTAGTCTCTGTATTGATAACTGGCCTTTTCCTTGATCTCATGATTCAATTACCACATATTTTCCTGGTTCTGGCAATAAATGAGAGTCATATGCTCTGTGTTAAGTCCCTCTCTGTCTTGAGTTCTGATGACTATCCAAGTATTTCCTGGGTGAAACACAACACAGTTCTGATCAGAGTGCTTCTTCAGGCTGGAGATCTGGCTTAATTCTCACTGCGATGCTTAGGGCTGTGTTCATCATCTAGAACTTCTCCAGGTTGCTTATTTTTTCTGACCATCCCCTTCTCTCAGACTTCTGATCCTTTGTGCACCCCACCTGTGAAGATACCCCCACCTGCCAGAGCATCTCTTTCCTCTAATAGGCTTAGGAGTACTGTTTACCTGTCTGCTCAGACTACTCCCTTTAAGGCAAGAAGAGACTTCCTCCCAGCATCTGCCTTCCAGGGAGTATGTCCTTACCCAGTCTACTCTGGACAGCCAGACAAAGCTCTGAGATAGGGTATGGGGGCAGCATCATTTAGAAAGAAATATCACTGTAAAAGTACAGAGGGTGACATGATGATTTAGACCCAGATTGCAGGGGGGCAGACAGGCAAGAGACCCTGAGGTCAATGTGCCAGAACTAAGTGAGGAAGATGGTGGAATGTTCCTGGAGGATGGAGCCATCGGGCACACTCCAGGTAGCAGAGCCCAGCATTTCCTGGACACACATGTTTACGCAAAGCTAAAGAGAGTCTCCTCATCCCTTGTGGAACAGATACTCCAACTTCAAAGACAAACTGAATAAATCCATTGGGCTGGTGGTGGGTTTTACCATATGAAAGGAAGCTTATTACGTGGAAGATGAATCATGCTTACTCACCAAGAACTTGCTGGAAAGTCTCTGGATTGAATTACATTTGTCAGACTTAAAAATTATAACTAGTAGGAATTCTGTGCCTATTATGTGCTATGATTTAAAATAAATTATATATATATGTATATATATGTACAATTTATATATAAAATATATATAATTGCCATAAAATTACTTGATAGTTATTATTATATACCTTGCTTTGATGAGGAAACCAAATTCAGAGAAAAATATAATTTTGAGGGTCTCACAGTAGGGGACTAAAAATTTTGGATTTGCCCTCAGACCTTCCTGCTTTTAATGTCCTACAAATTTGGCATAGATATTCTACTAGAATTCCATTGTTTTCTGTTCCAGAGGTTATGACAACATTTGTGCTTAGTAATTTTCCAGGTACTAAGGTAAGTTGTCAAACAAAATACTCTGGTTCCTGCTACTTCTGGATATATGGCTTGTAAAAGAGGAATTAAACACAGTCACCCAGGTTCAGGGTAAAATATGGAGTGTCAGAAATCATAAATAAGAAAAGTGAAAATTGGCTGGAGTAAATTTATAAGAAAAATTTTTGCCAAAAAGTAGGTGTAGGGTTAAATTTTTTGCTAAAGCAAGAAATAATATCTGCGTCATATTTCCCGTATACAAATTGTTCTGAATGCAGTGTTCTTAGCTTTTCTATACTGTCTTTTGTTCTTTTGACGTTGTTATTTTTGTATATAAATAAAACCCCTGTTTACATTACTATTTGAGAGGCTTTGGGGTAGAAAAAGGAATGATTTTCTAAAACTGGTCCACCCTCAAGTCATGCCACAGTTCAAACAATACAATGGAGAAAGCAGGGTGGCCCACTCGATCCTGACAATTTTGACAATAACGAAAAAAAAAAAAGTGGGGGTGGAAGCTGAGATTGTCACAAAGATTCTCATAGGAACATTCTTGGTTTTGGTTAAAGCAGCCTCCGTGGGAGAGAAGCACATGGTAGCAGAGCACAGAGGTGGAAAAGCGGGCAGGGGCTGAGGGCTGGCTTTATTTCTTGGCATAAACAGCTGGTTCATTCAGCTCCCCAAACCTTGGTGAGACCTCTACCGTGGGCTAGACATGAAGCATGAGTAGGACGGGGGTTGTATCTCATGCCAGGGCCACAAAGTCAGAAGGAAAAAAAGAAATCGATGGAAGAGAAGCATCCAGACCAACTGATGCTCAGGAAGCGAGGGGGCGGTAGGTGGTTTTCTGGGAGGGCTGCTCTGTGGGACTCCTGAGAGGAAGAGTGGTAACAGACTGATTACCCCAGACGGCCTGTGCCCCAGGCTCCGGGCTGAGGGACCTGCTTATCTGGACTTTATAACAATCAAGACCAGAAACAAAGGAAGTACAATAAGCATTCCCATTTTATAGATGAAGGCACAGGATTCTGAGAAAGCAGTTTGTTAGACTGCAAAGCCAGTAAATCGCAAAGGGAAATTTCAAATGGAGTACTAACCCACAATTTTAGCTGCTCTCCTGTGCTTTCTTCCTGGAAAGAGAGCCTAGAGGAGGATGGGAGAGAAATGCCTTCAAAAACCATCACTGTGTACTGAGCACTGTCCAGTGCTGTTCTAGAATATTCTATGGGGTTATCCATTTGCAGTATCTTTGAAGGAAAGTTTGTCTCCTTCCTCCCTCCTCCTACTCCTGCTCCTCCTCCTCTTTCTTCTCCTCTTCCTCCTTCCCAGCCTCCTTTAGGCATTTTCTCTCTTCCTCTCACTTGATTCTTTCCTTCCTTCATTCCTTTGTCATACACTTTTGAGTTGATACACTGAGCCTGACACTCTGCTATGAACTGAGCGCATAAGCATGAGAAGACCCTTGAGAGTCCAGCATTTCAGGGAAAAGTGACTTTGAAGTCACTTAAGACTTCAAAGACTCTTGCATTTCTTCTTTTCCATGCCTATCTCGTAAAGTTAAGGGCCCTCTTTGGTAAGGAGGCTTTGGGAGGGGAAATGTTCACCAGAAATCTAGCAACAAATTTTTCCTGTTTCTCTCAGAAGCAGTACGTCATTTTCTAAGACGCTCAGGGGAGGACTTCCATCCATCTGTTTAAGAGATTGTGTAGAGGTTTAGGGGAGCGGGTGGCAGACCTACAATACAAACCCTGGACCAAGAGCAGCAGCTGTGTTCTGGATCAGAATACGATGTCAGCCAGGTGCTGCCACAGTTTCTGCTCCTTTGCCTTAGAGGGACCTCACTGGCCAAGATCTCAAAATTTTCCTCACCTCTCCACTAGTCAGAGCCAAGTACACGGTGAGATTGAAGCAAAGCAGAGGACTCAGAAAAAGGACTAAGACTATTAGTGAAATGAATCAACTCATATTTAATAAATGAAAGACATCTTTTGATTTAGATTCATCTTCACTAGATTTAACTAAGGGTGTTATCAACCTGTCTTAGCAAATGCGGAAGCTTCTGGACTGAGACTAAATGCTCACTTAGAAGAGCACACTAATAATGTGCAGGACGAGGGTTTAAACATGTGCCTACACTTCCACTGTGGGCATTACCCTGTCCCAGATGCACTACAGAAGGATACTAAGTTGAAGGTACAGAAATCCTGTTTCCTGAGTTCTTAAGTTAACACCACCTATGAAGGCTGAGCCCCACTGGTCCCTATTTTAAAGGGGATGGTAGAGTGTTGAACTTGAAAATAAGCTACTGGCTTCATATGTTTTAACTAATTGCTATGAGACTGAGTTACTCCTTTCAACATGTCATTTTTCTTAATTTATTCAGTCATTTCCCCACCCCTCCCCACTCATGAGTGTGTATGTGTGAACACATTTATATAATCACCCTTCCAGCCACACTCACAGTCATCATCTACAAACTAGCAAGAGTCAAGAACTTCCTCTGGAAGTCCTCTCTACCAGGCCTGCAGCTTGGCTGGCCCATCTAGGGACTGGCGTGCTGTTCTGGGATCCATGGGGACCATCGGCTCTGCTTTCGTGACTCTAACACAGTCCGTGCAGAATTTAACAGCTGATAAGCAGGAGCTTCTCTGCAGACTCTGTCATCTAATTAGACTTTTCTTTCTGATAACGCTGAAAATGATATAGTCCAATCACGAGAGTTCCAGAGCCCAGGAGTCTGTGATATTGTGATGTGTACTATTAAAAAGGGCTTAAGGGCTCTGATGGGGATGGAAGCCAGAGCCTCAAAGGTCACTTCACACCCAAGATCTTCAAAGGTGAAAGGGAGGAGGGGACTCTCATCTTCCCCAGCTGCAGAGAGAGATGCATTGGGTGGTGAGGTAACCCACCCTGACCCCCAAACTCACAGTGCCAGGCTTTCTGATTCCCAGCAAGATTAATGTCACTAATAGGCCTGAGACAAATAGGCCTAGTAAGTCTGTATTAATACCCACAAAATAAATGAACTCAAAGTATAATTATGGAAAAATAGGAGTTTGACTTTTAATGACTGATAATTTAGAAAATGCTCCAGAATGATTCACTATAATTCACCAGCTTTTACTACTACTTAACATTCTTGGAAATCCAAAAGCTGATCCTGAAAAAGGAAAGAAATTTATATATTTTAAATAAAAGAGGAAAGCCAATGTTTAACTACACGAAGCTAAAATCTTTTGTATGACAAAAATAACCACATACTTATAGTTAAACTTTAATGCATGCTGAGAAAAAACAAATCGACAGTAAATATGAAAAGAGTTGATAATTCTAATATAGAACGATATCTCAAATAAAGTGATTGCAAAAATTTTTACTAAAGTTGAATAAAGGACATGAATAAGCAATATACCAGACAAAAAATATAAATGTTTTACAAACAGGCAACAAAATCAAAACCATTATTTAATGATAACAATACAAATAAAACTACAGTGAGATTTCCCCTATATAGTTATCTAGAATTAAAAAAATGTAGTACTGTTCAGTGTTAGCAAGAGGGTCTTTTGATGATTATTTTAATATCTAGTTGGTAGGAATTTAGATTAGCATAAATTTCTTGGAAAGCATTTTGGTAACAGGTAACACACAAAGTAAAAAAAAAAAAAAAAAAATTACCCTTAGAACCAAGGGTTCCTTTTTTGAATAGTTCTTTTAAGAACTAACACTGGTAGACTTTATATGTAAAGTTATTCATTGAAAATGTATCTAAAATATAAAAATTTGAAACAACTTCACTGTATAACATAAGGAGAATGGTTAAATGTCATGTTCCATCCTTAAATCACATAGCAAAGAGAATATTTGAAGATCATTGACTAAGATAGAAAAATAACCTCAGGATATATTAAAAGAAAAAATTATGCAAAGCATTTTATTTTCAATTAAAGCTATACAGTCCAACTTTTATTTAAAAAAACTTTCTATTAAAAGATGACTAAAATTGTAAAATACATAGCTGTATTCATTACTCTGGATTTAATAACCCATTCTCTGTAGTGACCCAACAGACCTCAGAAGAATGCAAATTAGTGCTCTGAGGTGATTTAATAAAACTCTAAAAAAATACATAGATAAACAATGCTGGCAGATGGAATTTGTTTTCACAGGATTTTTCTGGGGTAGAATTAAAGCCCCCTTATGATTATGAGCTGTGTGTGTGTGTGTGTGTGTGTGTGTGTAAAGGACTTTGGAATTGTTGGTGACTGTCAATTGCTCAGGTGTAATTGGGGCATGCAGAGGTAGGGGTATCTTATTCTTAGTGTGGAAAGAGAAAAGTCACAAAACAAAGAGGTGTCTCCAATCTGTGTTCTCCTAGACATGCTTCTGGCAAGAATCAGAATAAATCAGTCACTGTATGTCAGTATTGGATGTATTTCAGGATAGCATTGGGACTTGTGAAAACAATGCACACCTAAAAGTTTTACTCCTTCCAAAGGAATAAGCAAGCATTGTGACTTTTTCTTTCAGCCAAAATATTTAATTACAAAATATGTGTAACTACACAATTGTAACACAAATTGCCCTATTATTATCTTTTTCTGTGAAAAGTTAGTTGTTCTTACTGTCTATTATTTAAAGAGTATATAATGACACACACAGGAAAAAAAAACATGCTTGATTATTTGAGACAGAACAAAATACTTGTTAAGATTGTGGACATTGGTGTCATACTTCATATTTGAATATCAGTTCCATTGCTTGTTTACCTTGGACAAATAGCTTAATTATGCAAAGCCTCAAATTTCTTATAGATGAAGATGGTAACCTATCTCATAGGATTTAATGAAATGATGTGGGTAAATCATTTAACACATGGTATGTACTCAGCATACTATTATTGTTATGTTACAAAATTGGATAATGTCAAAATTTACTTGAGTGTATAGTTTTTTCTAAGAACTATAGACTAAAGATAGAAAAGATACAAAAGAGTAATCAATTATTTACCAGATGTTTATTGAGTGCTTAATATGTGTCAGACACTGTTCTATGCATTTATAATGCATCAGAAGTTGAAATAAACAAAGGTCTCTATCCTTGTGAAGGAGATAAATTGTAAACATCAAATATTAGACATAATAAAATTATATAAGATGTGGAAAGATGTCAAGTATTAGAAGACAAGGAAAAGAAGAATGGGGGTTAGTTATAGTGTTAGTTGGGGGTCTGGTTTCAGATACTAAAGTATGAACTTTGGCTTCAAGGAGTGATTGTTCTAATACATTGACAAGTGTACACATAAAATTCAATAGTATGGTAGAGTGGATGTAACTGATTACCTGGGAAAGGTGAAGGTGACTTTAAGGAGGTGGTTCCTGATGGACAGATAGGCGGTGATTTATGGGTAAATGAAAGAAAGGGAATTCCAGGCACAGTGAGTGAATAATGCATACAGAAACAAAAGTATAAATGATCATGTACACCTGTAGTGATAGAAGTGGTCAGGGTGGTGGGAAAGGAGGTTGGAGGTGCCTGAGGGAGGAGTTGAAGAGGGGCTTATTGGGCGAGGCCAAAGGTTTAGAATGCATCATGCAAACAACAAAGATTTATTGAAGAGTTTGAGATCAGGAATAATATAAATCAGATATAGATTTTAAAGGTATGGTCTAGTGTGGGAGATCTGTGTGTGACAATGGAATTTTTCAAAAGATAATGTAATAATCCAAATTAACTGAAACAATAGCAGAGATGGAGGGAGACACTCAAGAGACATTTAGAAAGCAAACTGGACAATGTTAATCATCCATTGAACATAGGGGTCAGAGGGACAGCAGAATCAAGAATGCTATTCAGGCTCTTGGATAATGACTACATGATAACAAATTAGGATATGTGAATAAGAACATGAACACTTTGGGAGCTGGTTGAGAAAACAGAAAGATAAGGAATATTGAAAGTGTCGGAGTATAGTCAATTCTACTTTGGGGGAGTAAAGTCAAGGGGATTAAATTTGCAATTCAGTTGAGAATATATAATTGGTGTAGTAACAGCAACAAGGGAAGGCACACACTGCATGGAGAATATAAAAAGCATTACATAAAAATGTGCTAATGTCATGCACATCACAGAGAGACAAAAGGAGACCATGAATTACTAGCATTTAAATAAACACATTCTAAAGCAGACTGTATTTAACATTCATATGAAAAAATGAGAGAGCAATTCTCTCCTGAGGGTCACACAGCTGTACATCCATTTATCCTCTGATAAAGTCTCTGTGCCCAAGACTATACTAACACTAGAACCCTTATCCTCTTATCAAGGCCACTAAGGACTTCTGGTGAGCAATGTGACTGTCATAGCTTCTTATTGCTGATTCTTTACTCTAGTAGGCCTTCAGGGTTTTAATGATCTTATGGAACATTTAAGATCAATTTTGGTCTATTGAACATTAAGACATCAAGTTCCAGGGAGGTAGTAGGAGTCACTCAAATTCATTACTTCTAACCTGCCCTGCAATCTGCCCCAATGCTACTGCTATCTGTCATAATTATTTGCCCCATACTTTGTTTATATTTACCAGAAGGTCAGACTGTGATGTCCAAAGTAAAACCTGGAATCTGATGATGGGGTCAGAGTGGGAGGAGAACAGAAAGTCTTTAAGAAAATCGAACCGTAAGAGTTGAATCAAACTGAGAATCTCAGACACTCCTGGCACACTGAAAGCAGGTACAAAATGATTATTTTAACTACACAGACTTTCCCCAAATACAAAAAGTGAATTGTAAATTGAAAGAAATATGGTGAACCACAATGCTTACCTCCCCATAAATCAATGTGTCAACAACATCCATGAAACTCAGATAAAAATGTGAATAATTGCTATAGAAGCAATATTTTCAAGGGAATTTACCAAGATATGTGAAAGGAGCAATCTTTTCTTATTTTTAAATAAAGCTGCATAATCAAAAATTACTGTTGTGCTCACAAGAAGCTCTGTTTATATCCAAGTAAAGTTCTGAACAAAAGATGACCATAGCTAACAGTCCATGGATACAGAGACAATACATTCCCATAGACTTGAGACAGTTCTGTGTTTGCACCTTTTATTCCAGCACAATTTTTAGTAGTATCTTCTTTCATTGTCAAAACATGTATTGCTTTGAACTATAAATTCTAAGTTCATTTTACTGAGGTTATACGAAGACATTCCTTCCAGGGAAAAAGACATGTGAGTGCTAATCCACCATACAAGAGATGCATACACACCTTGGGCACTGGCTGGCTCTGGTGCCATTGGAAACTATCTCATATTGTGGAAAATAAGCAAAATCCCAGCAGTACATCCAACAATGCCTTGGGTCCTCCATTTGTCATCCCTTTGCATCATATCCCAAAGATACATCTGCCCTCCAAAGTAATATGATGGCAGGTGAAGTTGAGGCAATGAGACATGGGTATGGAGAGCAAATGTGTCATTCACAGTTATGTGGCATTCTGTGAATACCTTGCCATCTCAAATACTAGTTCTTCAGATATGTAGCCCAGTGAGCAAGCCCCCAAACATAAGTCATTGAACTGTTACCTCAGTATCACCATGGAACATTCATAATAGGGAAAGAACTGAAATGCCTATTTTACATGACTTAATAATGTAAATATACCAGTGCAGAATAAATATAATTTTCTTATATTGAAATAAAGGTATTTTAATGTGGTTGCATGGAATTGTCTCTATTTATAATTGTCTTACCTTGATTTTCTTGCTAGAAATGACTTGAGTTCCTGATTAAATTTTATATGCATACAATGTATCTGAAAGAGTCTTTGTGCTTGTATTACTGTGGTAAAATGTAGCCTAGTCATCTCTTATCTACTTGGTAAACAAAGGGAAGAAGACCCTTATGCAGAATCAGAACTGGTTGTTCTTCTCTTACGTTCTATGAAAATGTTTAACTGGCTAAGAAATGAAATCACCATTATTCTAAGATGTAAGATAATGGATGCATCACCCACAAATGGAAAATTTTATTTTCTTATTTCTGGTCAAACCAACTAAGCTAAATGTTGGCTATAATGATCTCTTTGCTTTCCTGTGCTGCTCTCCTGAAATTAGGCTCTATTTCTGGAGAACTTTCAGCTTTCTCAAACAGGCAGCATTTGTAAAGGCTACTTATCATTACAAGAAGTCACTTTTGCCAGCAACTCACAGCTTTGCAAAATCCTCGCTCTGAGGAATAATTTCTATCAGGGTAATCTAGTGTCCAGCTAGCATTCCACAGAGTCAGAGTGGGAATGCTTACCTGTGTCACTTAATAATTTTGATTAATGGCACCCTTGAATCTCTTTGGTGATGGGAAGCTCTGTGCTCATAAAGTCCATTTTTACATTAGCTAGCTCTGGACCCACACATGAGATTGTACACAGGATTCACAGGATTTTTTTTTTTTTTTTTGCACATGATAATTCTATAAAAAGCAAAACAAAACCTGGAAATTCACTCTGACAAGGAAAGCATTCCCTACAGATGACAGTAACTGCTTGCTCATTTTATTCTTTCCTGTCACTCTGGTTACTCTGTAGCTGTTTGGAGAGAGTAAACTTGGACCACAATCATTCACTCTGTAGTTTCCAGCCTCCTGGATTTCTTCTCTGAGAAAAGCATAGGCCCACAGAGTCACCCTGCATGAAGGAAAATTGTCTTGTTTTCTAGAAGATACAAAAAGAGCAGTGGAGTAAAGATGTGCATTTTCTCAGAGACAGACGATTTCCAAGAGAGAAGGACCAGTTGAGCGTGTGAGTGACATAAGCCGCATGAAATTTGGACAGCCGAATCAAGTCCATATTTGTTAACAGATCTGCTCCAGCGAAAGGGCTAGAGCAACTGTAAGATGGAGCCTCGGAGAAACATTCCAGAACAGATATTTGGAATGCTGGGGGCATCTGGGTACTTTAAACATTCTGTGATGTGACTGCCTGTGTATCAGGAATGAGTTCATGACTAAAGATATTTTGAATAATTGCCAAGTTGATGGAATTGTCAGAGAGCCAGGAATTAGCACTCCTTGAATGGTAGGACCCAGAGCTTGAGTTTGGTAAGATCACAGGGATGTTTCTTTTTCTGATCTGAGAGGTGGCTTTTAAAAGTTAAATGCAAAAGCCAAAAATATACAAGAATTTTTTAAAAATCCTGCAGCTATGGTACAACCATTAAAAAGACGAACTGACTTAGAATCTTAGAACAAAGATGCCTATGAGAAAAACTGAGGTCTATAGGATCTGACATCAATCAATTCATAGTTACTGATAATCTATAATGTTCTCAGCTAACAATTAACTTGAGCATTGGAGTAATATTCAAGTAGGAGGGATGATCTCTAAACTCAAGTAGAATAAACTCTAAATAAGGGACCAAGAACAAATACATTTGAATTGTGAATAACCAGAATTATATAATAGGGCAATATTTAAGTGTTAGATTATATAGTATAAATTGTCAATGTTCAAGGATACTTATATTTAAAAAGATGATGAATGAGTAGATCCTGATGTGGAAACTTTTGGGATGGTTATATTTCAGTGTCTGGAGATGGGAAATATTTCCAGGTAGAGGAAAGGCTTGAAGAATAAGAATTGCCTAGAGGAGTAGATATGGGTACAAGCTGGATTTGTGGGTTTTAAATACTTGAAATTCTTTAAAGAAAATTAAACAAGAACATAGTGAAATATCAGACCAGAATCTGCATTTAGAGTTCTATGACATGACAGTGAAGAGTTTATATATTTTTACAGTGGAGAATCTCTAAAGAACACCAGAGGAATTCAGCTTGTTAGGCAATAAATAGCAAGTCAATAGGCTCCTTAAACAGAAGAGCAAGGGTTTGAAATAAATATTTAGGAAAAGTTAACCTGAGAAATCCTGAGAAGTGTGCAGTAAAAACGAGAGGCTGGAGTCAAGGAAGCAATTGGAAATCTGAGTTGTCTAGTGTAGATCCTGAAGGCGTGATGGAGAGGGAATGAGAAAAGAGTTGAAGGGCATAAATCATTATGGAAAAAAGAGATTGTGCTCACTTACTCATCCCAGGGGAATTCCTGGAAGAGGACTTCCAAGCAGCTTAACAAAATGTTAAGACTGAGGACTTGAGTAGGAGTGTCTGTTAAGAGAAAGTTGCAGGACAGGGAAGATGAGGTATGTGACATAATGAGGAAATCCAATTTAAAGACTCAATAAGGTATTTGAGATGTGAATTTTTTTTCGAGTAGCAATTTCAAATGGTTCAGGTTTGTCATTACCTGCTACCGAGTGTAGACAAGGAAATAGAAGTCTTCCTTTGCAACTGACATTCTTGTATTTTGCATAAAGTGCCCTCTCTTGTTTTCTAACAAGTGCGTAGATGTATGTAACACGTTTGTTTGTTTGTCTCCTCTGGAGTTAAGTTTTCAAATATAAAATAAAGTTTAGATAAGTAGGGAAGACAGGGAAGACTGGTCGACATTAGCAAAGATCTGAATGTTAAAAACAAGGATGATAAACATGTAGGACAAGAGTGAAATGAACTCTAGCTCAGCATTATTATTTCTTGTGTCGCCATCCCTGAGCATCCTGGTTCTGGAAGCTGCATTATTCAGTGCCACAACAGATTTCCTATTGGTTTGTGTGAACATTTAATTTTTATTTTTAGATAGGGTTTTAATAGGCAAGAGTAAGTTTGATTCATCTTTATGTGCTATAGAAATATACTCAAAATTATTCTTAATTTTTTGATGTTCATTTCCTTATTTTTATGATGTCAGGTGACATTAGAAAAATTAAACAAGAAATAATCCTTTTTTCTCTTCAAGAAGCCATGAACATGGGTTGAAGACAAGTTGGAATGTATGTTGGAAATTTGTCAAGATTTTGGTTTTCCATCTTATATTTAAGTGATTACCTGTTTTGTGGTGATTCTGAATTCACCTCCCACTATGGACTCTGAAGTTGGCATGGCCCTTTTTCACTATACCATAAAGCTAGGATATGGGCAGACTAATAGAAACACACCAACAGTATTTTGGATTTGGAGCCACAATCAAAAAGGGAGAAATAGTGCTGAAGTTGCTCTGGTAGCAGCAGCTGCTTCCAATTTCCAGAAGCCGAAATAGTATGTGGGGTCATTAGCCAGCATCTCCTCTTTAGAGGAAGCAAGAGCAGGAATCCAGGACTGACTCAGTTACCTGATTTGGCCTCTAGACCTGTACCTACTTGTCCTTTCTTAGTATCAAGCTTTTAAGTCTGTTTTCTTCTCTTTTTTCAAGTCTTTCTGGGTGGCACAGTAGACTTTCAGTAAAATTTTCTCTTAAGTTTTCCAGAGTCTGTATCTCTATGAAATTAAGAATAGGGATTTCTCATCTATAATATATTCTGGAGTATTTTAAACAGGCAGGGTTTCTTCTTATCCTCTCTTTGGGATCTATTTGGTTTAACTCTCTTTAACAAGAAAATAGAGCTGAACTTGTGATCCAGAGACTTGTTCACACTGGCCCTGACTTGGACTCTAAACAGCATCCCTATAAGAATTCATAAATCAGTCTCAACGCCTCTGGCCCTTGGGAACAGAGCAAGCAGCCATGTTGCTGGTGTTGTGTGTGAAAAGCAAACTTAATGCCAAAGCAGTCATGACACCCCAGCTTTGCTTAGGGCAAATCTAGTTGGAAGTCCAACATAGGATAAGACCACAATGGAACACCCACTGTGTGACACAGAGATGAGAACTATGTGCAGGAAGAGAGGACTTCCCTCTGTCCCTAAGGAACATCTGTTTATTCACTTGTTTGTTCATTCTTTCAGTAAATATTTATTGGACACTTGCCTACTAGGTAAAGAGACACATTCTTGTGCTTAATGAGTATGTAGTTTAAGAAGATCTGAAGACTGTCAAATGATAACATTGCTGTTCTTACTGCTGCACACTATGGACATTCATTTACTGGAGTCAGGAACAAAGTTCAACAGAAAGGAGAACCAAAGTTCATCTGGACTTTACATCTGTGTTTCAAAATAAGGAAATTCTACTTTGTCTTATAGGATGATTAAGAATCAGGGGAATATTGCAGATCTTAGTAAAAGTATATTCAAATACCCATAGATACAATGTGAGTGCATTTTATAATAATTTACTGTTGTCAGAATATAGATTTTCTGGGATGAGGAGGTAGAAGATGAGAATTTAACTTTTATCCTAGAGTTAATGGAGACCCATTGAAAGATTCTAACAGTCACTTCCAACCACTTTCTTACTTAGATATTGCTTTTTTTCCTCCAAAAAGTTGAAGTGCTCAACCCTAAAGTGTATGCAATGTGAAACATTGTTTCATCAGAAGCACGCCACATTTAGTAGCTCTTACGTTATTTCTACTAAGGCCGTATGAGTTGCAGAGCTTATTCAAGTTTTCTATAGCCCAGACACAATTTTTTTTTCCCAGAATAGCCAATGCCTTGACCTTCTTATTAGTACTTTTTTCTGGCTCCAAGACATGCTTGAGACTCTCCACCCATCCATGCATTCATCCGTATTATAGGACCTCCCTTGAGCTGGTTTCATAGATGATAGGAAGATCAACTTCCTCATTGTCCCTGATAACTTTTACAGAAAAGTCTTGCAAATCACGGATCTTATTGTTGGGAGTTGAAAATATTTCCATTCATGTTTTGAGAGGATGGTGAGGAGCTATGTGGTGAGGGTGGCTGAGTGGGCAAAGGAATCTGAGAACATTCGGCAGAGACAGGGAAGGTACTCGGTCATTTGCTAAAGATAGGGATATTGTGCAAGTGAACAAAGTATTTTAAAAGGTCATCTATTCATGACACTACAGGAAAAAAATCTCCAATTTATTTGGAAAATGTGAAACAGCTAAATTTACGTACAAACACAGTGCATCTTCCAGCTAAGATAGGACAGTAATGCAAGAATATGTGGAGAAAGAAAGACAGAAACTAAAAAGGGGAGAGACAGAACGATGCAGGATAGGAGAAGAAGTATGAGTTTACTATATGATCAATATTTTCAAAACTACTCTACATGACTCATTATAACTCACTATCTTGTCAGTTATTACTAAGTTCTGTCAGGCTCTAAAGAGTCCAGAGGTTCAGAAAATGTATTTCAACTTATGAGGAGATAAATAGCAAAGCCTTTAAAGAAAAATGGAACTACTTTGCATAAATAAAAATATATTTTGCATATATATGCAATTATTCAATCACTATAAAAATTCTTTAAACAATATTCTAGACTTTAAAATATCACATTCAAGATCAGAGAGGAAAGAAATACCTTGAAAGGTTGGCAACTACCAATAAATGTTGGTAGAAACATAAGGGTCAGGTTAGAAAGTGATAGAGAGTGAAATATGTCTTACGTTTGGTACTCTGAGGGAAGAGCATCTGGTCAGAGTCTTTCTGAAGGAATCTAAGCAGCCAGGTCAATATGATAAGATTTGTGTGTTAATATGAGCATTCCTCTATAGGAGCTGAACATACTTGGAGGGTCTTGTTCATGGAGATATGATGGTCATTTACAGAGAATGTTACATAATCAGAAATAGAAAACTTGCTCTTAATTAACATGGCAACAGTGGAGCAGATGTGAATGCAGAGACCAAACAGAAATTTTGTGGGCAGTGAGAGGGCGAATAAGGGTGACGGGAAGGTGGTGACTGAGAAATCAGAAGTTGTCCAAAAGTCCTTCCAGGATAACTAGACAAACTATGCCAACAGTTATCAAATTGGAAATACAATGAGGTATAGATTTGACAAGAGGAGAAATGGTAACTTCTTTTATATATAGGAACTTTGATAGTATCTTATGTCTTTTAAGTAGCATGCATTCGGACACCAAGTATATGTAGGTTTTCAGCTGAAATCTTGTATATTGAATTATTACCCAAAGAGAACTTATGAACAGTCTTCAAGACTGAAGATGAGATTCTATGAGGTGCTAGAATTTAGGCCCCTGAAGGAAAAAATAAACTATGCATAAATATAAGAAGAAATTAAGAGAACTATCAAGGGAACTCAAGGATGGAGAAAGATGTCTCAGGCACAAAATAGGGAAACATCTCATGAATGAAATCACAGGATGAATCAGTTGATGTGGAGAGGTAGAGCAAGATGAACACCAAGAAAATATCCTTCAGAAGGGACAGAGGTTCTTTAGTTAAAAAAAAATCCAGTTCTTTCCAGAGGAAGAAACAAAGGGAAACTTTCCACACCAAGGAGTGACCAGCCCATGTTTATGAGCTAATGAGAAAGACTGGCTCAAGATATAAGAATGGGAAGATATTCAAATAATCTATAGAGTAAGGCAGTAGAGGAGACTGAAAGTTCACAGAATAGATAGAGGGAAGACTTTTGGTTGAAAGGTTGGGGTAGGGGACTTCCTTCTTTGGGTAGCAAGAAAGGGCTAAGTGGAGGTAATGGTTTGCTTATAACTTGTAGGCTCACAGCACTGAGGGTGTCATATCTAAGAGGCATATTGGATGTCTGAGGACGGCACTAGATCCTTGGAAAGGGTGATGTGGAAATGAAAGAGAAAGTTGATCATGGAAGAGGATTGCTGAGAAGTATAGACCCAGCTGAAGCAAGGGCCCTGTAGCTGTAGTAGCTTTATCTGCAGGGAGTTGTGAATTCCTAAGCAACACTTCACTGCTTCTATGTGAGAGAAAGGAAGCCAGGAATTTGGACTATTCCAGGTTAGGTGAAAATCCTTCAGTATCTAACAGCTCTGAATTGGGGTGCTTGGTATAGTCATTTAAGCAAAAATGAGTTTCAATTTTAGGAACATAGGTTTAAATGCAAGGAGACAAAATTAGGTACAAATGCATAAACTGGAAGTAGACATTGATGTAGCATTTATAATGCCTTTACCAGTGTAAATCCTCATAACCTAATGTGTGTGTGTGTGTGTGTGTGTGTGTGTGTGTGAGAGAGAGAGAGAGAGAGAGAGAGAGAGAGAGAGAGAGAGAGAGAGAGAGAGAGAGAGAGAGATGCAGACACACAGATAGGCACAGAGACAGATATCTGGTTTCCAACATAAACACTAAACAATTTTAGCAAAAGGATCTTGCTTTTCAATTTCATTGCACTTGTTAAAGTAAACAGATCACTTTAAAGATGGGTTAGCTAGATAACTAAGGAAGAGGACAACTGGTGTCTCAATTATCCTAGGGGGCAGAAGTCTGGAGTACTGATGACTCATACTTGGTTTTGTAAACTAGTGGGTTAAGGAGCCAGGCTGAGAAATCTTAAGGCAGTGATATGTCTATGTGCATGTGCGTGCACATGCATGTAATACAGCCAACAAGCAAATTTCACTGAGATATATACCTTTCATCAGCTTAAGAGACTTCAGGAATCAATTAGTCCCTACATATTTTCTGCCAGAGATGAAAATCTGGCAAGACCTTCTAGGTTTATTTAAGAAAAAATAATACCAAGAGCTATGATTACATTTGCTGTATTTAAGTCACATCAGATTCTCCTGTTCAGGTAAACACCCTCTATGCTTGATATTGAGTATTAGGGAGTCAAAAAATATGAGAAGTCATTTGTGGTCAGCATGGCCTTGAAGTAGAGGATAGAATGAAGGAGATCCTTGTCATGAATATCTCCAAACATGTAGGGTCAACTCAGTGGTCAATTGTATCTGTTTTTGTTGTTGGTGGTGTTACTTTTGAGGACAATCACACAAAATTCTGACAATATGGTACACAATAAATTTCTTGAGGTTGTATTAGCATTTTACAGGTATATTTCTTATTCATGAGTTATGTACCTTTTCATTAGACTCCCTTATTATCTGCATTAAAAAACCTGACAGCAAAATCTCGCTCTTTGACATCTGAATTTGAGAGATGTGAAGAATTCTCTTCAGTCTCAGACATACAATGATAAAATTAAGTGTATGAAAGGAATTTTAAGATTTTCCAGTCTAATGGCTCTCTATCACAGTGAAAAGACTCACTGATGAATCATGCCTAAAAGGGCAAACCAAGAGTCAAAAAAAGATAAACACAATTAAATATACATACAATGTAAATGGCACAAACGAAGCCATAAACAAAGCTAAAATGCAAACTATAAACTGAGAAAGATATTTTCAACACATATGGCAGATAAAGGATTTATGTCTGTAATACACTAACTCTTACAGACAACCTAAAAGTGTGCAAAAATGAACAGGCTCTTTACAAATAGCAAACCCAAAGGTCAATAAACACATGAAAATATACTCAACTTCACTGGACGGAAAACTAGAGTAGCAGTAAAATATCATGACTCACCTATCAAATTGGCAAACACGAAAAAGAATGGGAACTTAGTCTGTTGCCTGACATGTGAAGAAGTTCATTGTTAGTGGTTAGGAGAATAATATGAAAATGCCTATCAAGAGTTAAGCACAATCATTTTCAACCCAGTTACTGTAACATTGGAAATCTAATCCATAGAAGCTAAAGTCAATATTAAACATATTAGTACAAAGATGCTAAATGAACATTATGGGTAGTGCCAAAATTGCAAAATGAGAGCTCAATAAAAAAGAGAATCAATAATTTGGGGGAATGGATATTCTTATCATAGAATATTTTCAAGACATTAAATAGAATAAATAACATCCATACCAGTTGATGAGGCTGCTTCCCTTGCATTAAGTGAGAAAAGAATAAAGAATAAAGATGCCAGAAGTGCCCATTGCACAATCTCATTTTGAAAATTAAAGGCAAAAGCCATTATTTTTATATTTATATACAAAATGCTTCCTTTTGTATATGATTACAAGGACCTGAAGACAGGTTTATAAAAGAGTATATATCAGGTTGATAGCACTATTTCCACTGGAACAAGGAGTGAAAAAACCCACAAATATTAATATTAGTCATAGTAGAACTACTTTTTTGGTATGACTTAGCTTACGTAAAACTGTTCATAGTTGAGGGACATATGTGCCTCCTGGTACACAAGTGTTGCCAGTGTAGCTACTGACTGTAGATAGGTAAGATTTCAGGGCATTTTAACTTCACTATGATTTTTTTTTATATTTTCCATATTTTGTCTTACTTGTATAGCTGTTATGGAGTGTGTGTATTATTGGGTCCCATACAAACCCAATGAGGCAGAGTCTCTCAGAGTGAAGCCTGGTTATTCTAACTTTCTGATAGTATTTTTGTATCGTAAAAGTGTTCCACAGCCAATGATTCCCACACAAACTCTCAACTGCTTTGGAGTACTCCTCAATGGTATCCCAGACAGATGGGCTTCCAGCCTTCTGCTTGAATCCTTGAGCCATAAAATACTAACTACATACCATGGTTTATGTATCAGGGGACTTCTCATTTGAGAGCAGGTCCTATTGCTAAATGATTTCTCCCCCTCATGATGAATGGACTCTGCCTTTCATGACTCCGCTGTGACACCTATCATGGTCAGTTTGTGTTGTCTTCTTCTTGTAATAATTTCTATAGAACTCAGAGACTTAAGGATATGGGAGAAAATGAGTGTGAGGTGACAGCTGTGTGTATCATCTAAACTAGGGTGCTTTGAGAGTGAAAAATGGCTCCAGTTAAAAGGTATATTGAGACAATAGATAGTAACTGAAGCTAACACAGGCAAACTGAGATGTCTATTTACCTTACAAGTTGACTTTACTCTGTGTGGAATATTCAGGTACAGGTCTGCTCAGGTAGATGTCTACATAAAGTCAGTGATGTGTACAATAATCAGAGAAGGGGAATTTAAACAGTGGAAAGCTTTGAACAGAAATAAATTCATCATACAATAAGCTGTCCTCTTAAGGCGAATCTTTCTGGGATCCCATCATTAAAGAATATTTCCATTATTGCAAATCATTTTATATTTGTGTATATAACATTCTACTTAAAGGTCAAGGACTATTTTTCCATCATCTATGTAAAGGCAGATGAGAATTAGCCATAACCTTAGTTTAGGCTTCTGTAACATAAACTCCGTTTTCAGTGATAATCAGTCCAGGACAAAAAACGTTGAGAGGTAAACCACAGGTTTATGGGTTTAAGTTTTACGAGTATATTGATGAATCTGAAGGACCTTTGTAAAATCATGAGACACAAAATAAGAATTACTTATGCAAAATCTCCACCTAAGTGTGGGTCCTTGCAGCATAGTTAAGAGTTGAGGCACACACATACACCAAATATTTAATCCATTCTTCATCATTTAGAGTATAAAATGCCTTTTAGTGCTGTCTCACTTGTTTTCTCAGGAATCAAACTATACTTCATTATATAGATAGAGCCAAATGATGAGTGGAAACAAAGTTAGAAAAAATGTTTAGACCCCATGGAGACATTGACATCACTGCTTGATTGTTTCCATTCTAAAACTTGGTAAGATTTTGAAAAACAGTCAGTCACCAGCAACAACCAAGGTTTCTGTTTACACTTGTGAGAAGCTTGTGAGCAGATCAGTGCCACTTCTTTCATTGTCTGGCTGTCCGTTTTATGGTATAAATTAATAGCCTTCTCAGTTTGGCTGAGAACAGTGAATTCTTTTTCACAGAGTCACTTTTTTGTAGCAAAGCAGTCATCTTCAACACATCTTCTCTCCTAGACTGGCAAGAAATAAAACAAAGAACATGAAAGCTCAGAGGCTTAGAGAAGAATCTTGTATGGAGCTTCAGCCCCACTATTCATGGGGAGGAGATGTGTTATATATGGCCTCTCTTACAGAAATGCTTTCTTGAGAGTAATTAATGTCTGGGGGTGAATGTGACAACTTGGTCTCAGGCTTGCCAGGTTCTCCCTTGTCCTTTTCACGTCTCTTTAGTTCGGGTTTATTGTGACCACCCATTGAGCATTCCATGGAGTCATCCCCAAAGTCTTATTTGGGTAGTCATGTTCCAATATGCTGGTCCCTCCATTTCAGCTTCACCCACTCACATCATATTCTCCCAACACTAGCCTCATCCTGATGTCAACACCCAGCACTGGAATTCCATCATCCCTCTCCCTCCACCATGGCATTCCCAATTGTAATGTCCTAGGAAACTTTTGCGTCAAAGATAACTGATATTTCTGAATGCGTAAGCAGCCGTTATGCTGAACTACATTTCTACTCATTCTCCACTAGTGTCTTTGATCACCCCAGGCATTCTCTCCTGATTCATGTGCTAGCCCTTGAAAGGATCTGAGTTTGTTCTCTCACATCCATCAACCTTCCCTCCCCATCCCCATCGTGCTCCACTTTATTAATTTTAGCTAAATCTTTTGAAAGATACTTCCTGTTGTAATAAAGGAATCTAAACTCTGATTTCTGTTCAGATACTTGATAACTATTCTTTACAGAAAATTGGATTATGAGAAAAAAAAAATGAACTAAATTCTTTAAGATTTTGGAATTACTTAACAAAAGACTTTAGTCTAGAGTTCTACAATACATATTTCAACATGTTATGTACTTTAGCTTCTTCCTAACACCCAATATATTTTTAGTGGGTCAGGAAATAAAGGCTCATTTCAACATGGAAGCAAGTCAATAGAATAATCAGTAATGCACTCTAAATCAAAATAAAAGTGACTTAAAATAAATCATCTTTTTAAAATATTTGCACCATTAGTCCTTTCTATTAACTGAAATTCCCAGGATTGACTCTGCTTGCTAAATCTTTATCCACTGCAATAAATATTTTTACCTTGTTTAACTGGAAAACAAACAGATTGTACTAAATATAAGCAGTTATGACTCTTGGGTGTTTAGCAACATGGTTGATGTGTCTGATATGTGTTTAGTGTGGACAAGAAATTTTCTCTTTGCAAAGTCTGTAAACTGGAAATTCCTGCCTTAAATTCTTAGAGATACTTATCTCTAACTATGCATTTGCCTACTGACTTTAACAAAACGTAGCCACATTTTCAGTTATTCAAAGTAAGAAGGGTTCTGAGACTTAACCACAAAGGAGCCAAAAAAATCTGTTCATTTCATCATTTTTCTAAATATTTCATTTTTCATATATTCAAGATAAATTTATTGTGCAGCTACTATGTTTCAGAGTATTAGATACATAAGACACAAGACACAAGATACACAAGACAGGTCTCTGCCCTGAAAAAACACATCATTCAAAGTTTGCTTTATATGCTCAAGCTCTCTCTTATGAATCAAACCAGAAAATATTGGCTTCTTTAGATGTTTTCTCCTTTATTATGAAGGAATTCTTGCTTCAGACCTTGTTCTCAAAGGATCAGTGTGAGAAAATTACAGCTTTATGGTAACAGGCCAAGTCCAAGAGTGAAGCGAAGCTCTTGGAAAGATTCCCATCTGTTCCATGAATGAACCATGGTTTCTCCATCCTTTTGCTCCCTCATTTTCTGCATGAATATTTCAAACCTTCCTCACTCTAATAGAACTTTTTAACATGTTCCCCAAGCTAGAATCCACCAAGATCTGCTCCAGTTTTGGCTTATTCCCTTCTTTTGCATTACACGGGGCTTTCATTTATGTTATCCAAGGCCATTTCCTCTAGTGGATATGATAAACAACCTCTGTTCTTTCCTGTATTCCAGTTGCCTTTCTCAACTGGATTCCTTCTATGACATGAAACGTACTCAAAATTTCCCCGTATTAATTAGTTAATTTAACCTCACTCATCTATAAGTGTGGGTTATGTTTCCTTACTTCCCACTGACTTCTTCAACTCATTTTTGCCTGACTTTTTCCCAAAACTGGTGAAACACTTCTTGTTGAGAGCATCTATGACAACTGTGTTTCTGCTTCCAATGGACATATAATTGTTTCAATGTAGTTATTTAAAATATTTAAAATCAAATAAATTATTGTGTTTATTTAAAATGTCACATTGTGCTACAAAGCACAACCCATTCCCTTCAGAAGTTTTCAGTCAAGGTTAATGATGACAAACCCGGCACCATTCTGATCCCTACACTTACTTGTGATCTGTTCTTTCCTATTTTTTTCTATTTCCCCTTTCTAGAAACTTTAAAGTCTTATCTTAATCGTTGACATTTTAAACTTTCCTCAAAAAATCTTAGGGTGGTTCTGTATCCATTTCTTTCATTAGGCACTTTCTAGTTCTTTAAATTTAGAAACATGTTCATTTCTGAGAATTTTTCTTACATTATTTCTTTGACAATTTTCTTCTCTACTTTTTCTATATTCTCTCTTTTTGGAATTCTTCTTATTCAGAGGGTGTAATTATTGCTTCTATGTTAGTCAGCATTGTCCAGTAACAGAACCAATAGGATATCGATGAATACGTGTGTTTGTGTATGAAATAGTGAATTAGATTATTGATATGAAGACTGAGAAGTTCCTAGATCTGCAGTTGGCAAGCTTGAGACCCAGGAAAGTTGATTATGTACATTCTAGTCTGAAAATCAGTAGGCTTGGGATCCAAGAGACGCCTATGTGTAAGCTGGAGTTTGAAAGCAAGAAAATACCAGTTGTTCCACTAAGGTAGTCAGGCAGGAGGGGTCCCTCTATTCAGTCTCTTTATTCTGCTTGTCTTTAATGGTTGGGTAAAGCCTACTTTTCCTATGGAGAACAACATGCTTTACTCAACTTAAAATTTCAAAGGTTTATTTCATCTATTAATAACCTCACAGACACACCCAGAGTAAAATTTGAACAAATATATGGGCATTCTGTGTCTCAGTCAATTGACTCATGAAATTAACTATCAGTTTCTAAAATCTCTTTCCTGCTCTGTGGATTCAATGTCTTCTAAAATATTGACTTTTTACATTTTATTTTGTAATTTACAAAATTTTCCCCATTTTGCCTTAGCTACAGGGAAACCAAGTCCCCTGAATATATATGCAATCAAGCTGAGGAATGTATTCAGTGCAACAGTTGATTATGAAGGTATATGAATGGCATAGATAATGTTTAGATACCAACTCTAATGTCTCCATCATACCTTTTATAGGTTTTCAATGATGTGTTTTTCGATATTTCATGATTTTTTTGCTCTTTTGATCTTCTTTCAGTAATTTGTAAAGTATAAACACTGTGAGAGTAGGCACCAAGCCTAGTTATTCAGCACTAGATTGCTAATGCCTAGCATAAAGGAGATACTCAAATATACTTAATGAGGGGGCTAAAAATGCTGTTTAAAAAGGAGCAGTCACTTTATTAAAAAAAGAGAAGAAATGAAGACTAAAGGTACTGCATAAAGAACATTATGCTTTAGTAAAAGAGAACAAGAATATTTATCTGTTCAGAATGTTAAGATTAGTTCCAACATCTATTATCAGTGGATTTAAGTAAATATTTTTGCCAACAAAAAACAAAAATAAAAACAAAAAACAAAGTCATCTTTTAATAAACGAACGAATTTTCACAAAAGAGAATATCAAAATAAATTTAATAGAGCATGTTTAAATGTAAGTGCAATGGTTTTTTAATAGTCATGTTCACTTATTTGAGGAGATATTGTACACAGTATTGCAGAAATATAGTGAAGGTACAAAGATAAATAAGGCATTGGACCTTGCTCAAAGATTCCCCCTTCGCTCACTTCCTTCTTCTGTCTTTCCCTCTCTTATCTGTCTCCCTTTACCTTTCTTTATTTAGGGAAGATATAGCTATATGTCTTATTGATTCATAATTGAGTGACCTGATCTGTAGCACCCTGTTCCAAGAATTCATGAGATTTATCTGCAATTCAATTCACTTCAACCTATATTGAGGCAATATTTATACCATATTATTGGAAATACTACAAAAGTCTGAAGGTGAATGTCTCTCTCAAAATTATTTTTATTTATTTGTTCAGTCATAGGCATTCAATTAAAACTTTGTTATGTACATAAAATGTACTATTCTCTGGGGATATAAAATAATTGGCATAGGCCTTGCTATGAAGGAAATCAGTGCCCTGGTTCAGACGGAAGTGAATATTTTAAATAACAGCAGGAGAGTGAGATAGTTTGGATGACTGAGAATAGAGAAGGATGTCATAAAAGCAAAGTAGCACAGAGAAAGGCAATATGGGGCAAGAGTGAAAGAGGTAATAAGGAAAAACAATGTAGAAAAAAATGATCACTGGTAAATGGACGAATTCTGATTCATCCACTGGGATTTGAATACTGTTTTAGCAAGGGTATGATATGATTAGGTTTCCATTTAGAGAAGGAAATAAAAATATCCCATTTATAATGGTGTCAGAAACAATAAAATAGTTAAGAATAAATTTTACCAAGTAGGTAAACAATCTGTACTCTGAAGACACTGAAGAAAGAAATCAAAAAGACATAAATAAGTGGAAAATTGTCCTATGCTCATGGTTTACAGAAATTAAATCTGTGAAAATATGAATATTACCAAAATCTGTATCAATATACCAATGACATTTTTACAGAAGTAGAAAAAAATACTATTAGAATGTATATGGAACCACTAAAGAGCATTAACTATTAAAAACAATATGATACTGGCATAAAAATATCCACAGAGATCAATGGAACAGAATTGAGTACCCAGAAGTGAACTCCAGCATATGTTGTCAGCTAATATTTGGTAAGGGAGATAAGAAAACTCAATGGAGAAAGTAGTCTTTTCAATAAATGGTACTGAAGAGATTGAATATTCACAGATAAAAGTATAAAATTGAACTCATATCCCACACCACTCACAAGCATTAACTCTACATGGATTAAACACTTAAATTAAAGACATGAGACTCCTAGAAAAAAAAAATGAAATAAAATTCCTAGACATAGGTCTAGATAATAGTTTTGAATTTGACACCTAAAGCACAAGCAACAAAATAAATATAAAAAGTGGAGCTATATTAAACTAAAAGATTTCTGCATAGCTAAAAATCATTCAACAAAATTGAAAGGCAATCTATAAATGGAAGAAAATATTTGTAAGCCATGTATTGATAAAGACTTACTATTCAAGTTATATAATAAGGAATGCTTACAAATAAATATCAAATAAATAAATTAAAAATGGGTAAAGAAGCTGATAGATATTTTTCTGAAGACTATATAGAAAAATCCAGTAGGTACATGAGAAGATGCTCAATGGCATTAGTCCTTAGAAAAATGTAAATTAAAACCACATGAGATCTCCCTTCCCACCTGTTGTACTAGCTGTTATAAAAAATACAAGCTATAGCAAATTCTTTCAAGTATGTGGAGAAAAAGGGATCCTTTTCCACTGATGGTGAGATTGAATATTATTATACTCATTGTGGAATATAGTACAGAGGAACCACAAAAAATAAAGAATAGAGCTACTATTTCAGCCAACAATTTCACCGTGTGAATATATCAAATGATGAAAGCACTACCTTGGAAGTTACCTATTTCCCCATGTTCATAACAGCATGAAGAAGAAGGGGGAGGAGAAAGAGGAAGAAGAGGAGAAAAGAAGAAGGAGAAGACATGGAAACTACCTAAATGTCCATCAGTGGATGAATGGATAAAGAAGTTGTGGTTTTTATATATTCGGTCATTTAAAAAAAAGAAATTCTACCATTTGCAACAACATGGATAAACCTTGAAAATATAATGCTAAGTGAAATCAAAGAAATAAAAACACTGTGTGATATTGCTCATATGTGCAACCCAAAACCAAACAAACAAGGAAACTCATAGAAAAAAAGATATCACAGTAGTGTTTGCAGATATGGACAAGTGGTGATAGGAAGAATAGAAGGAAGGAAATAAAAAGGCACAAAATTGCAGTTATAAGGTAAATAAAAGGATACAATATACAACAGGATAACTACAGTAAACATTGCTATATGATATTTAGAAAAGCTGTTTAGAAAGCAAATTCTAAATGTCCTCAACACAAAGAAAATTTTTTATTTTTTCTTATCTTCTATCTTTTTATTGTATCAGCATGAGATGATGGATGTTAACTGAATTTGTTGTGATAGTCATTTCACATTACATGCAAATCAAACTGTCATGCTGTAGTTCTTAAATTAATATAGTGATGTACATTAATTATCTCTCAATAAATCTGGAAAAAAGGAAATATACACAAGGAGCTACAAAAATTCAAGGCATATTAATTGAATTTACTAATAAATCCAATATGGTTTTTGGACATTTCCATTCATTACCCTCTTCAAAATAAAGTAAGAAATTTTGGACTGTCTGTTACATCAGCATTCTAGGATTGGTAAAATTATAAATACATTTGATAGATTCCAGGAGTAAATTCTTCTTCATAGTAAATTTTTCAATGTGGCAGAGACATTTACTAAAAGACCCATACATTTTTAGTTCTTCTGTAAAAGCAAGCCCAAGTCAATAAGCCTATATTTAGTAAAAAGAGAGAATGAAAGAAAGAAAAAAAGAAAGAAAGAAAAGGTCACTTTGTTGGAAATGTGGAAGACGAACTGAGGGAAAAGAGCAAAGGCAGGGAGAACAAATGGGAATATATAATTGCCAAGTAATGAGATATAAATGGAGTAGCAAAAGAAGTTAATTTGAATTGTTACAGAAATAAAATTAAGAGATCTTGATATCTGTTGCCTGGGAGAATAAAATAATCCCGGCTTGAATTATAAGGTGATAGGATGAAATTCATCATAAACTGATTGTTAAGACATTAATAAAAGTTAGGGACATTAAGAGGAGAAAGTTATCATGGTTTTTACTTGTGTGTATTGTATTTACTTTGCTTGCTTAGGCTGAGTTGAAAGGCAATGAGATAATCCATTTGGAGAGACCAAGTAGGAAGCTGAAAGTATATATGCAGAAAGAGAGAGAGAGAGAGAGAGAGAGAGAGAGAGAGAGAGAGAGAGAGAGAGAGAGAGAGAGAGAGAGAGAGAGAGAGAGAGAGAGAGAGAGAGAGAGAGAGAGAGAAAGAGAGAGAGAGAGAGAGAGAGAATGGTATATTGAAAATAAATAAAGACTGGGGAGACATCTGTGGATAGGTAGAAGTTGAACTCATGAATGCTCATAAGAAGGGTTGCTCCAGGAGCACCATGGGCCAAAGAGGAAACCTGAGGACCATCAGTTTTCAGTTTGTCAAAGTGGCTCTAGGGTCAGTAGCATGACAATCAGCTGGAGTGCTAGTGTAAAAAGCCTAGTGCTGGGCAGCCTCCAGAATTGTGTGAGTGTATTTATTCTTTCAAAATATACATCTGATTATGCACATGATGCTTAGGCCCAGCTCTATTCACTAAGAGTCTGAGGGAGAGATCAGGAGTCTACATGCTTTACAAGCACCTAGATGTTTCTTAAGTGCACCTGTGACTGAGGTCCCTTACAAGGGGCATTCAATTCACTGGATAGGGTGTCAGAAGTCATGGAATAAGACCTTTCTCAAAGGAGTTGCTGGAAGGAAGACTGCGAATGAAAATATTTCCTTGTTTCAACGAGAAAGAGATTTACAACTATGTTGGCAGTGCTAAGTCAGCTAGTAGAGGGACTGGAAGTGACAAAAGAGAAAGCAGTTCATGTTCTGACCAGTTCAAGAATCACAACTGAAAGGAAAGAGACAGATGATCAGGGCAAGAACAGTTAGAGGATGTAGAGGGATTAAGCTCAATAATTTTTGTTGTTTTGCAATGAAAGGAAGTGAGGAATAAAGTGTGCATGCAATGTCTCTGAGAAGTTTTAAGCTTTTTTTTGTGATGGGCACACAAATGGTTAGCTTGCACAGAAAGAGCAACTCTTTCATAAAGGCAAGAAGGACAGCAGGAAGGATGGATGTAAGAAGGTGGGGAGAAGGGATGGGGCAAGAAAAGGAGCAATTTCCTCTATCTTCTGAAATCTTGACAGATAAGCGTTATTGTCAGAAATACAAAGAATGTAAGAAAGTTAAGAGGTGCAGTGATTATTGCTAATTATTGCTAAGAGTGTTCCTTGTTCCTAGACTGAGTCAGATCAGAGCAGTGTCTGTGAAGGAAAAGGAAAAAACCTGTACTTGACTCCTTCCTACAGTCAGATATGCTTTTTTGAGAGGACTGCATTTTTCTTACAGACTCTGTGGCCAAGAGTAAAAGGGGAACCAAGAAAGCACTGTGTTAAAAGTGTGCGTTGGTGGTAACCACTAGAATGCCATGTAGCTAGCTATTCTTTTGTTCATTTCTGGGCCTTGAAGTGGTTAACAGAGCTACCAAAAGTGCCTTGCTTTTAACTAGGAAACAGCTTTGGGTCTAGGAGACTCTGACGCAAGGCTAAGTTCATGGAACATGTTGATTTTCATACCACTTCAATTGGAGCCTAAATCAGCTGTCAGATATTTACAGGCAATTTTCCTCATTACACAGAACTCTCTGTGATTATTATACTTGGGCAATGCTTGCATTTATTTGCACATAAGCATGTCAAGGTAGAGGGGAAGGCTCCCTGAGCTGTGCCAGGAATATGTCAAGGAACTCTAGTATTACTCAAGATCAGATGGGATGAAATGTTGGACTCTTACCCAGAGCCTGTCATCACTCTTGCTCAGGTACCTCAGCTTACCATTTCTCCCCACAGATTTCCCTTTACTTACCCCATACTGAAAATGCAGAATTTTGGTTGGGCTATTTAATAACCATCATGAGGTGGCAAGACTTACTGATGGTGCATTTTTCAAGAGACTCAGGAAAGCTCTGTGTTCAGGTGATAGGAATGCAAAATGAAATGAACCAAGAAAGACACCTCCCAATCCAAACATGGGTGACCAGGGACACCAGACAGATGACTAACAGCCGCAGAAAGAATGAGCCTTTAAAAGGACTGTGCAAGTCCATCATGAGACCTTGGCAAATGAGTTAAATGGAAACAAAAGATGAAAATGTTTGCAAAAGCTCATCTTTTATTCTACAAATTGTGAAACAGGCTAGCAAAAGGGTAGGTGTGTTTACCAACCCATTCCGGTTTGAATTCATGCCTTTCAAAAGTAAAATGAATACATTTGAAGATGATTTGAGACAGCATGATGTAGTGGGAAAAGTTTCCCAGATTTACAGCCAGACAGATGAGGGTTAAAATCTTGGCTCTGCCACCTATTTAATAATGTGACCTTGAACAATTTCTCAACCTTTGAATCTACTGGCAATTAACATACTTAAATCACAGGTCATTGTGAAGATGATGAGAAAATGAAGATATCATGAGTAAAATGGAATAGTACTGTGGCTAGCTTAACACAGTCCATTCAATAAGTCTCATTATGACATGAAGTAGTGAGCAAGATGCAGATCCTGTTCCCCATGCCTGTCTGCAAGGCAGGAGTGGCTAACTTTCTAATATTTCAAATGGGGCAAGTAACTGTTTTTGTGAAGATTTAGTGAACTGCTGCTTATGAAGTACCTGTACATTATCTGACAAAAATAGTACCCAATAACTGGCAGTCATTATTATTACCAGGAGGTGCTACTGTTTATTTTCCCCTTCATGTGTGATGTCAGCAGCTCCATACATCTCTCTAGCCCCTGGCAACTGAGGTCTTAAATCTCATTCACATTTTTTTTTTTTTTTTGCCAATCACAGTGCCTACCACACTGGGATTTAATAGGCCTTAATAAAGTCTTATTGAATATTGAATAAATAAATATATAAAGTACTTGTCACTTAGGAGACAGTAACATAAGTACTTATCCTTTCTGACATCAGCTTCCCTTTTGTTGATTTGAATGGCAGAAAATACCATCTCAAGTTGTCATACTGTATATTTTTGGAGAAAGGAAAAATGAACCACTTCCCTGAACAGTGAAACAGTTTAGTGAAAGAGAATTTAAAACCAGCAATCTGGTCGATTCTGAGAATATAAATTAAGCTAGTTAAGCAGCCTTAACCCAGGATATTGGCAAGATAACTATCAGACTCCAGCAGTTTCATTTTTTTATTCTTCTCTAAGATTAGGGCATACAATTTTAACCCGATACATCAGAGATTTCTTTTAAAAGAATGCATGATAACAAAAAAATAATTTGGAATAGTTCAGTGTGGATTGGGACCCAAAAACAGGCTAATGTGACTGTCAGCCTCATCTAAGTTCCGTATTGCTAACAGATGGTGAACATTTTCATAGGTTTGGGACTAGTTTAGATCAGAGTGAGAATCTCTCCCTCCCCCTGACAAGGGGCTCTAATTAGTCAATAGGACATTAGACTATGTTAAAATTCCAGGCTGACATCTTATTTGTTGGTTTTAGATTGAACTCATGCCTTTGGTTGATTGAATTTGCTTATTGAAGCACACACATGTGCAGACTCATACTAAAGGAGTAACTCTGACTTTCTGTTCTATGGGGATCAAAATAAAGAGTTTCAAAGTCCTCTAGAAAAGAGCTCCAAAGATTTTGTTGGATATCAAATAGCTCCTTCAAGACAACATTTTGATGAGTTAAGTGTAAATGAATCAGAAACATATGGATTAAGTTTCCCTTGAAATACACAGGGGCTTAAAAATCAAAGAGGAAACAGTGCCTGGCCCATGGTCTTGTAGGTTGTGCCAAACCCAACACATTTGAGCAGCAGTTCAAGATTTTTGAGGGATCCAAGGACAAGGCTGGCCTGACCCACGCCTACTTCCTACCGTATTGAAATAGAGAACATAAGTCATGCCATTTATATTGCATTATTACTAAAAATTCCTCCTTCCTTGTGGTTTGAAAATTAACTGAAGTGAGACTTACAAAAGAAAACCCTATAAATGGTGTCTGCAGCACAGAAAACTCTCCAAAGGCTAAAGGAGCAAGTTCAAAATGTTCTCAGACAGTGTAGCTGTTACTGTCTGACAATACAATAAAAGTGAGGCATCAGCATAGCGCCAAAGACTGTTTAATGATGGTGTAACTTTAGATTTGCTCTTCAGAAGCTTTCTACAACGTCGCCAGAATGGATATATTGGGGAAAAAAGACATATTTTTGAAGTGAAGTCATACGTTAATCGGCATTTCTAATCATTCCCTTTATTTGCTATAGATAGTGGATTTTAAAGACTTCTAATTGGTTAATCAGTGAATTGTTGATGTTGGAAACTTACATTTGAATCTCATCACAGGAGACACATGTCCCAAATAGATTTGATCAATTGAACACATAAATGCAAAGTCTAATTTCAGATTAGGGAGCTCAATAATTAGCCTGCTTTTATAATTTGCAACAAATAATTAAATCTTAGCATAACTAATTTTGAAGATATCAAACTGGTGTTGAACTACCATGTAACTAAATCCAGAATTAGGCAAGATGATATAGATTTATGGATTTACTTGGAAAATAGATAGATAATTTTTCATTTATCATATGTATGGTTTGCTTTAAACATAGTATTTTAATATGTAATTTAATATGTAAGTAATACACACTCAGAGAAAATTTAGAACATACAGAGAAATCGAAATATTGGGGAAAAGAATCACTAGCAATTTCATCATCAAGAAACAACCTTCAGTAATAAGGTAACTTTGTTTATAGATACATAAAATTTACATATTGTAAATATTATTTTATGCTTCAAGGTTTTGAGTTAATAAATTGAAAATACATTTTCAAGTCATTAAAGCTATTGCTGTTACATCACTGACTATAACATCAATATTTTAGGTGGTTTCCAATATGTAGCTACACAAAATCAAATTAAGATTAACATGTTTCATGACTGGTTCTTAATTTTATCTAAAACTAAGTTTCTAGAAGTAGAATTTCTGTGTAAGTATTTGCATGTTATAAAATTTCTCTCTATATATGCATTGATTGTCTCCTAAAAGACGGTCTGCCAAAGAATTGATAACTGTAACTATTGGGTGAATGATGAAACTACCCAAAGAAAGGCTGTAACAATGACTCTTGAAATAGGATTAAGTGACTCTCCAATCTCCAGACAAAATAGAATATTAATCTTTTTAATCTTTGCCTGTTATAAAGACAATAAAGAATATTTCCTTAATTTAATTCACCTCTCTTTTAACCTAGTGAATTTGACTATAATTCACTTTTATTAGGTACTTATAGTTCTTCTTTTGTGATTTATTTGTACATGACATGTTTATTTTTTCATCAACATTTTTACTTCTCATTAGTTCAGATATCCATTATATACTAAGACAGTAACACTTGATCACATAAGTTGAGATTTGTTTGTGGCATTAAAAACATTTAATATTAAAAATCATTCAACCCCTCTGGTGTTTTTTCATTATGTATTCTAATTTTGGTGTTCATTTTTAATGGACTTTCCAATTCCTAAATTACATAAATATTTTATTGTAATTGATTGTTTTTTGGTGATGTTTACATTTATATTTATCTACTGAAGTTATTTGTTTATTTAGGCAAATGGTTTATTAAGGGTATACTTTAAAGTGATTAATTCAGGAGAATCTTAGTGAGGAGCTTAGGATTTAGTTAGCAGTGATTATACAAGAGTAACTCCTGAAGTGCCCTAGTTGTGATGGATAGATTCTAAAATGGTCACCATGATGCCCACTTCCTTAAGTTCATATGTGTGTCATGTCCATGACATACATAAGTATGTCAGGAACTTTGATTTGCTTCTAACCAATAGAATATGGTGAAAGTGGTGAACTGTCCCTTCCATGATTACCTTACATTTTTAAAGATTCTGTCCTGATTGCCAACTCACTCCTGAAACTTTTACTGGCTTGATGAAGTGAAAATTATACTGGGAAGCCCACATGGTATAGAGAATTATAAGTAACTTCGAGGATTTGGGGGTGGTCTCCAGTGAGCCACTAGCAAGAAACTGGAACCCTTAGTTCCATCACTACAAGGAAATGAATTATTTCAGCACTCGTATAAGTTTGGAACAGGGATCTTCCCCAATTGAGGCCCCAGATGAGAACATAGCTCTATTAAAGTCTTGATGGCAACTTTTAGACATTGTGAGACATTGTGAGACAATGACAGAGGAACTAATTAAGCTGTGCCCAGACTCCTACTCCGAGGAAACTAAAAGATAATAGATGTGTCTTATTTGAAGTTGCTAAGTTTGTGCTAACTCATTATGCAGAAACTAAAAGCTAATATTTTGGCCACTATTTACTGAAAATATGTTTCTTCTATCTCCATTTAAAATACCATATTTGGCATAAATAAAATATAGAGATTGGAAATTAATCTATCTGGGCCTCTAAACCTCAGAAATACACAATCAATTATGCTATAGTGATTATTTAACAATCATTGATTTAAACATCTTTTCACTTCAGTATTTGAAGAATAATTTGACATATTTCATTTGTGGTGATGTGATCCTCTAGGCTACTGAAGAGAGTTGCTTCCACTACCATAATCCACTAGCAAGCATGAACAAGTGTTGATGATCCTAAGGAAATTCCATTTAGAGTTTGTTTTATTTCAAGCTGAGAATTAAAAAAAAAAAGAGTCAAACCTTAATGGATAAGATCCTTGAGTATTGAGCAAATGTCCAGTTTAAAACAAAGAAGCTGAAACAAAGATCAAGAAACTATTACTAGTTTCTAATCAAAAGAGTTTGTGTCAGCGTTTTCTTTGATCTACTTTCATATGTACTTCTGAATAAATAAAGTTTCAATATAAATTATAGTGACTTTATTCTTTCATCATTTTTAAATAGACATTAGTTTTATAACAATTACCTCTTCGTAGCAAAATTGAGCAGAAGGTGCAGAGATTTCCCACATACCCTCAGTCCCATACAAGCATAACCTCCACCACCATCAAAATCCACCCTCCAAGGGGGGATTTGTTATACTAAATGAATCTGTATTGACACAGCATGCATACCCAAAGTCTACAGTTTACATGGCACCTCATTCTTGGTGTTGTACATTTTATGGATTTGGACAATTGTATAATGCCATGTATCTACCATGTAGTATCATGCTAATCAATTTCACTGTCCTAAAATTTTTATTTGCTTTGACTGTTTATGCATCCTTCCTCACCATGTTAACCCCTGAAAATCACTGAGGTGTTTTTGTTGTTGCTGTGTATGTTTTTTTTTCTGTCTCTATAGTTTTGATTTTCCAAAAAGCTAAATAGCTAGAATCATTCACTATGTAGCCCTTTTAGATTGGCTTCTTCTTAAATATAATACTGTATAATGGAAATTTGTTTTTGTCTTTTAAGTATTTCATATCTCATTTTTATTGCTTTAATAATATTCTGTTTTCTGGATATGTGTAAGTTTATTTATCCATTCACATCCTGAGAGATATTTTGACTGCTTAACAGTTTTGGCAATTATAAATAAAAATGCTATAAAAATCCATGTCCTGGTTTTGTGTGGACATTAATTTTCCACTCATTTGGATTAATATCAAAGAGCATAATAGATCTTATGACAAGAATGTTTTTGTTTTGTAAAATACAGGCAAACTTTCTTTCAAATGGATTGAAACATTTTGCATTTATATCAACAAGTAACAAGAGTTTCCGTTGCTCCTCATGTATGTTTAATATTGTCAGTGCTTTGGATTTTGGTCATTCTGATGCACCTATAGTGCCATCTCACTGCTATTTTGCAACTCTTGTGATATGTGATGCTGAACATCTTTTTATATGTGAATTTGACATCTACATATCTTCTTTGGTTTGGGTACCATCCAGGTCTTTGACCCAGTTATTAATCAAAGTGTTTATATTTTTAATTGTTGAGTTTTAAAAGTTCTTTGTGTATTTTAGGTAACAGTCCTCTATCTCTTTTGAAATATTTTCTCCCAGTATGTGGTTTCTCTTCTTATTCTCTTGATAATATCTTTTGCAGAGTAGAAGTTTTTAACATAAATGAAATACAGATTATCATTTATTGGTTTACCTCACTGATTGTGCCTTTGGTGTTGTTTCCTAAAAGTTATTGCCAAATCAAAAGTCACCTAGACTTTTTCTTATTTCATCTTCTAGATGTTGTTTCATGGTTTTGTGTTTTACGTTGAAGCCTTTGATTCAGTTTGAGTTCATTTTTGTCATGAGTGTGAGGTTTATATCTAGGTTCCTCTTTTTGCATCTGTATGTACAATTGTTCCAGCAATATTTTCTGCAAAATTAATTTTGCCCCAGTACAATATGTTTGCTTTGTTGTCAAAAATCAGCTGGTTATATTCATGGAAGTCTATATCCAACCAGTCTATTTTGCTTCATTGACCTATTTGTAATTCTTTTATCAATATCATGCTTCTTTGTTTCCTTGGGAGGTTCGCATTAGGGTCTCTCCTATTTTATCTCAATATTTTAATCCCAATAAACTCACAACATTCTTTACCTCGTGTTTCTCAGGATGTATAGCAGAGATTTCATTATAAGCATCATAATGCTGTAAAATATAGCAAGTATTTGTCCTTGATAAAAGTAGTAGAATACTATAGGTAGATGAAGATGCAAGCAGTTAAAAACAAGATCCATTGTGCTGTTTTCTGTATGCACATTGATTTTCAACTAATTTAGGAAAATGTTAGAGTATGGTTACTAGATCACAGGGTGAAAGTACTTTATTTTGTAAGAAACTACATTCCAAATAAAGTGTAACATTTTACACATGCGAGAAACATATGTAAACAGAGCCTCGTGTCTCCCCTTCATTGAGTGAATCTTAAAGAAAAGCAAGATGTTAGTGTAAGTGTCCATAAGAATAAAAACCAGCTCAGTGAAATTGTGCCACTGTTGGCCACACAATGAGCCACAAGACTTCAGTAATGGATAAACATTATAGAAGTAGTGGTCAATCAGGCTAATGCTATAGAAAGTCATTTGTACGGTGATGAAGGTCTGTAGAGAAGAATGAAAAAGTACTCACTACCAATGAGTGACCACTACCAATGAGTGACCACCCATGTGTGGGAGACCTCTGGTTCTATGATGGCTGCATAGGCTTACACCTAACCATATACTGTCAAAGTCTATCACTCTGAGATCAGAAATCTCAATGCAGTAGGATACATGCAACAAATGAAATGTTCTTGACTTTGGCTTGGGGCTTAAAATGGAGGAATAATAAACATCAACCAAGGATAAGAAATTGTTTCAGACATTGTCTTGATTACTGTAACTTTATCATTAATTCTTGAAGTCAGGTAGTGTCAGTTCCATTACTTTAGTCTTCTCAACAGTGTTGCAATTATGGGTCTCTTGCTTCTACCTACATATTTCAGAATAGTTTGTTAATAGTCACAAAATGTGTTTTTCTGGAATTTTGAGTGGGGTTATGTTAAATCTATAAGTCATTTGGGAAGAACTGAAATTTTGACATTATTGAGTCTTTCTATCCATAAACATGAAATACCTTACCCTTTGTTTAGTTGATTTTTTATCATCAGAGTTTGAGGTTTCTTCCTAGATCTTGTACACATTTTGTTATATTTTACTAAAGTATTTTATTTGTGAGGGTGTTATTGTAAAGGATGTTAATGGTTTTAATATAAAGGCTTTTGATTTCAAATTTCACTTCTGCATTGTTGGTGCATAATAAAGTAAGGACTTTTATATATTAATGTTGTATACTACCATCTTACTATAATCGCTATCAGTAGTTCTTTAGTCAATCTTTTGAATTTTCTACATAGTTCATCATGTCACCTGGGAACACAGTAGTATTACTACCTTTAAAATCAGTATATTTTTTTTTCCTTTTCTTTTCTTCTTATATCAGTATGACTTCCAGTACACTACTGTAAAGCTGAGGTGAGAGACAACATCCTTACTTTGTTCTTGATTTTAATGGGAAAGTTTCAAATTTCTCACCTTTAAATATGATGTTAGTTGTAGATTTTCGGTAGATATTCTTTATTAAGTTGAGGAAGTTTCTCTGCATTTCTAGTTTGATGAGAATTGTTATCATAAATGGATGATGAATTTTGTGAAATGCTATCTTTGAACCTATTAATATAATTTTGTAATTTTTCTTTAGTTTTTGGTATAATAGATTACATTAATTTCTTTTAGAATGTTGAAACAAGCCTGGTACACCTGGGATAAATTCCACTTGATTATGGTGTGTAATTATTTTTATTTATTATTGAATTCAATTTCTTAATATTTTGATAAAGATTTTTGCATTTATATTCTTGAGAGATATTTGTCAGTATGCATTTTTTTTTTATGTCCTTGTTTGGTTTTGATAATAAGGTCAATCAGAATAGAATTATCCTCATAGAATGAGTTAGGAAGGAGTCCTGTTCTGTCTTCTGGAAGAGACTGAAGAAAAGTGGTATCATTTTTTCCTTAAATATTTGGGACAACTGACCAATAAACCTGTCTGTACCTAGTGCTTTCTGTTTTTGAAGGCTTATTAATTATTGACTTAATTTTTTAATAGATAAAGACTTTTTCATATTTTTTACTTACTGTGTAAGTGTTGAAAGTTTGTGTCTTCCAAGGAATTTCTTCATTTTGTCTAGGTTATCAGATTTATGGGCACAGAACTACATAAAACATTTTTATACCCTTTTAATGTCCATGGTGTCTGTGGTGATGTCTCTGCTTACAGTGTTGATAATAGTCATCTGATCTTTCTTTTTCCTTAAGGAGATTTACTAGAGGATTGTTAATTTTACTGATTATTTTCAAATCCAAGCAGCTTTAGATTTTATTTTTCTCTACAAATTTCCAGTTTTTAAATTTATTGATTTCTGCACTCATTTTTATGATTTATTATCATCTTATATTAGATTTAATTTTTTCTTCTTTTCTAATATATGCATCCACTGCTATATACTTCCTTCTAACCACTGCTTTTACTGCATTCCCAAAATGATAAACTTTAAGTTTTATAAATTAAAATAAAATAATAAAATAGATTTATTTTCAAAATTAATATTTTATATTCTATAAAAATATAGAATCATATATAATTTATATGCTATATATTTTATATTAAATCAGATTTTATATATAAAATAATATTTTAATATTTATTCTATTCTTAAATCTCTTGAAATTTCCTTCTTAAACCATGCATTGCTTAGAAGATTATATTTCAATCATTAAGTGTTTGGAGGGTTTTCTTTTGTGGTCTAATAGCAGACATTACATGATTCTTGTTCTTTTCAATTTATTAAGGTATGTTTTATGGGCAGAATATGGTCTGTCTTGGTGAATATCACCTGTGAGATAGAGAAGAATGTGTTCTCTTTTTTGCATGAAGTAGTCAGCAGATGTCAAATATATCCAATTGACTGATGGTGCTGAGAAGTTTAATCATATATTTACTGATTTTCTGTCTGCTCATTTTTCCACTCTGGTAGAGGAGTATTTAAGGACTCAAAGTTTATGTTTTGATCTTCCTTGCAGTTTTATCATTTTTTTGTCTCATGTGTTTCGATGTTTTCTTCTTAGACATATAAAAATTACAGATTGTTCTGTCTTCTTGGGGAATTCACTCCCATATTATTTTGTAAGGTCCTATTTCTTCTCTGATAATTTTCTTTCTCCAAAGTCTGTTCTCTCTTAAAATAAGAGTAATTCGCTTTATTTGATTTGTGTTAGCATCATATTTTCTTTTCCTTTTACTGTTTATGTATAAGTGCCTTTATATTATACATGTTTCTTGTAGTAACATATAGGTGGGTCCTTTTTTGATCCACTCTAACAATGTGTGTCTTTCATTTGGTGCATTTAGACTGTTTATGTTTACAGTGATTACTAATATGACTGGGTTAATATTTATCATTTGCTGCTCTTTTATGTTTGTTGCCTTTATTCTTTGTTTCTGTATTTCTCTTCCATTAGTTTCTGTTTCTTGTGGTTTTAATTGAGCATTTTTAATGATTCAGTTTTTCTCCTTTCTTAGTATATGAGTTATATTTTTTTTTCTTTCACTTATTTGACTGATTGCCTTAGAGTATATAAAATCAATTCACAACTAATCTAAGTCCACTTTCAAATAACACTACATCACTTCACATGTGATGCTGGAATCTTATAATAATTAAATATTTCAATTCCTTCATCCCGTTTCTTTTATTATTGCTGTCATTCTTTCTGCTCTTATATAAATATTCATAAGATTATATGTTGAATTAATTATTGTCATTATTTTAAACATTCATCAGTCAATCAATTAAAAATAATAAAGTTTTATTTTACTTCCACTTACCCTTTCGCCGATGTTCTTCCTTTCTTTATATAGATGTTAGTTTCTAACATATAATTTTCCTTTACTCTGAAGTACTTCTTTTAACTATTCTTGCAAGGAGGATGAACTAATAATAAATTCCCTCTATTTTTATTTGTCTTAGAAACTCTTTCTCCTTTGTTTTTGATGGATTGTTTCTCAGGGTACAGAATTTTAGGATGATTTTTTTCTCTCAGTACTGTTTCATTCCATTTTCTTCTTGTTTCCAAGGCTTTTGCAAAGATGGTGGATGTAATTCTTATCTAAGATGTATCCTCTGGTTTCTTTCAAATATTTTTATCATTAATTTTTCTGCAATTTGAATATGATTCTGTAGACATAAATTTTGGTACTGATCATGTGTGTGTTCTTTGAACTTCATGGTCTGTGATTTGGTGTCCAATATGAATTTGAAAAACTTCTCAATCATTAATGTTCCTCTTCATTTCTCTCTCTCTTTTTCAGTATTCTTTTTATGCATGTGTTATATATTTCCTATTTTCCTATAGTTCTTAGCTATTGTTAAGATTTTTCAGTCTTTTTTCTCTTTCGTTTATTTGTATTTTCAAAGTTTTAATTGACATAGCTCAAACTTAAACATTTTCTCAGCCATCTCTATCCTATTAATTAGCCTCACATAAGATATGCTTTATTCTTGTTATAGTGCTTTTGACCTCTAGACTCTTTTCTATATTCTTAGACTTTCCATCTCTGCTTACATTGCCCATTTGTTTTGGCATTTTGTCTCTCTACTACAGTCCATTGCAATTTAATAAGAGTTGTTTAAATTCCGGCATCTTGCCATGTCTGTGTCTAGTTCTGATGTTTGCTCTGGTTCTTCAAGTTGTGTGTTTTGCCTTTTAGTATGCTTTTGATTTACTGGGTAAAATAATTGCCATAAATAGGACTTAATAATATGTTGGGAATATGTGAGGAAAGTGCAGTGAACTGTAGTCCTGTGATTAGGTCATAGTCTTAGTGAAAGTGGGCCTCTAAGCTATGTATTTCACAAATACTTCTCACCCCTACTTCTTTAGCATGACAATTGGCTAGAGTCAGCTGGAGTTGAGCAATTCCTTCCCCCTTCTTAAATGAGATTTTGACAGAATTTTTATTATTTAGGCTCTGTTAAAATAGTTTCCCTTGAGGGTGGGACTCATGAAGACAGCTTCATTCATATGTGGAATTTAAAGAAACAAAAATAATTAACCAACAAAAATTCTTTTAGACTCTGTTATTGAAGCTGTGATTACCAGAGACAGGGAAGAGAAGCAGATAGGGAATGTCAGACTGATAGTGGTGACAAGCACTAGAATTCTGGTGACAATGTGATATGATGTAATTGATACACATATATAGATAGATAGATAAAACGAGTTATGAATATCTATTCTCTTGAAACTTGTTACTGCAACTAATGATGCAAAAGAAAAATAACAGAATTCTCTGGCATATATCAAAATGGTTCAAGTTGTTCCTCTTCCCACCATAAATTTGAGATAACTTTTCTCTGATATTACTTGTAAGAACCTGATTGCAGGGTCAGGGAGTGGGGGTAAGTAGTGGCATGGTCCAATGAAGAAAATGATAATTTTGTGGTGGGCAGGGTATATAGACATATATTTGAGCAATAAGATGCCTGTACATATAGATTTATATTATTTTGTGAAACAATATAATGCATATATACACACATATAAATATATACATACATATATGCATGTATTTATATATGATCTGATTACATTCTTGGTAGTAAAAATTACTAAAGTGACTAGTATCCCCAGGACTATTTTATCTCTCAGACTTTTCTAAACTGAACATCTAGCAATTAATCAATTAGGATTAACTTATCTTACCTTTCACCGATTGATTCTAGACTCAATAGTAAGGAGTTATAATAGCCTCAGTGCTATAATATGCTGTACTCTATTTCATAGAATAAATGGTGTCCACTCTACCAATACTCAATCATGCTTTGTTTTATAAGAATCTCTTGGCCTCTTTAGCATATTTATTTTTCCAGCTCAACTTTAGATTTTTTGTCAAGACCCACTCTGCCTCCAAACATCTTTTTGGAATTTTCACTTCAATTTCATTAAATTTATTAAGTAACTTGTGAAGAATTGACATCTTTATAACATTGTCTTCTTTTTAAGGAGTGTGGCATGCATTTTAGTTCTTCAAACCTTTTTTTATGTTTCTCACTAAATTTCTCTCACTATATCTTACGTAAGGTATATTTACTGAAAAATTCCTAAATTATTTATAATTTTCATTTTTTACAGTTTTCAAGAGGGTCTTATATACACTTTTATATAAGACAAGCAAGCATACATCCATATACATAAATACATTATTTTCTGCTGATATATAAGAAAGCTATTGATTGCTTATGTTTATTTGTAATGAGAAGCTGCAATAGACTTACTGATTCTTACGAGTCTATAATAGTATGTGACTTTGTATTGGAAAGGTAGTTACATATAAATATAATTATCTCCATTAATTCTATTCTTAATCTCTTTGTTATTTTTCCTGACTTTATTTACTTGAACTCTCAAATATAAGACAACAGAAATGTCGATAAAGGTCTTTACTCTGATATTCTGAGTTCTAGTGGTAAATCTGCCTATTTACCAATTCATATAATTGGGCCCTGGGCTGGTTTGAGATAAATATTATTTATATGTTTGTGAAGAATTCTTATCATTAAGATTTTTTTCTTTAAAATAGAAGTGGATGCAAAATTACATCAAATACCTTTTAAAACATAATAATAACAATGATAACTATAGTGGTTATGTCTCATTGTGGGAGGACATTAATTCCTCCTTTTTTGCTCTATCGTTCACGTGACAACTGTGCCATAGACCATGTGGCCGAGAACTGTCAACCCCCAGCACTGGGAGCAAGAAATTTGAAAACAGCTCCTAAAATATTAGTACTTCACCTGGGCTTAGCAGGGATTTGTATAATGACTAGCAAACAAAGGTAAACTAAAGGAAGAAGAATTGTGTTATCTTTATTGTGTTCTAGGCCTTGTTGAATTTAGTCTTTCTCATCCTCACTTTTGCCCCTTTCTAACTCTAACTGATAATCTGATGGGATAGAGACCTTTATCGTCTACATTTACTATTTGGGAGAAGTAATACTGTATGTGGGGAGAGGATGCTGGATTGAATGGGCATGCCTGGTGAGTATCTCTTCCTTCGTAGTCAAATAAAAAGTCCAAACAAGTCTTTTTTTTTGTTTTTACTTGTTGATCTTTTATACTTATGTAGCTCAATTGATTGAGGGACCATGTCTATCATTCTGACTTGTTTTCCATTCTGTATCCATCCATCTCTCTCTATTTTATAGGTTGTTGAGCTTTGTCCAGACTTGTAATCTCCTTGAGTTCCTTTGTTAATGGATCACTCTTGAACACAGCATAGTGTATATGTTGTTGAGTTTCCTTTCTCTCACTTTCACTCTCTCTCTCTCTCTCTCTCTCTCTCTCTCTCTCTCTTGCTCTCTCTCTCTCTTTCATTAGAGAGCATTCATATCTTTAATATATGGAAGTATTTGTATACTTATATTTATTTTCATAACTTATTATTTTGGTCTTTTGTAATTTTATTTTATGCTCTGGACCCTCCACTCCTGTGTTCCATGCAAACTATTTTTTTTTATAACAGCTTGGCAGAAATATCACTGACTCATTGTATACTATTAGGTAACTCAAAATTTTTTTGTACCTATTATTGCTGATTTTCGACTTCCTACTTGATATCTTTCTACCTCCTCCCCACCAAGGTTACATTTTTCTATTTGTAGGTGCACATCATACTGTGCCAATCACCAGAGTTCTAGTGTCATTCACCACTATCAGTTTTCCTTCTCCTGAGTTTCTCCCTCTCTCCTGCATACCTCCTCTAGTAACCACAGTTTTGATTTCAGAGTCTAAGATAATCTTGTTGTGTTTTGTGTTTAGTTCCCTTTGTTTCTTTATATTCCATGTATGAGTGAAACCATAGGGTTTTTCTCTTTCTTTTTCTCTTTTATTTATTTAACTTTTCATAACCACTTCCAAGTTGTCACAAAAGGCAAAATTTCATATTTTTACAACAGCTGAGACTTACCTTGAATTTCCCTTGCTCCAGTACTGACTTGCCATTTCTCTAAGGAGCTGGTTTAGTGCAGGATGGTATTTGGAAGCCAGGATCTGAGTCACAAGCATACTAGTTACTACTGAGCTATTGCTGCTCCCAAGCCCTCTCATAAGACAGAATGTGCACACGTGCACACACACACACACACACACACACACACATTTTTTAATCTGTGGGGTCTGGTGATCAGTGTCAGAACCTGGTAATTGCCCACTGCACAGCATAGCAGAACTTTGGCAGCATTTCTTTGGCAGAGGATGAAGAAGAAAAAAGTCAGTAATATTTCTTGGCATTGCAAAAAGTATGACTTAAAAACAAGTCAGCAATATTTGGGGAGCAATTTTTCTAGGAGATCTGAGACCTGACCAGATAAATATCTGGATGTCCCTTGCAACATCTATCTCTGGAATTGGAAAAAAAAAAAATCAGAGATGTGGAGAATCATTGAGAAACAATGCTGAGGAAAAGAAAGGTAATCAAAAAAAAGTTGGCTGTTTTTAAAAATAAGCAACGGAAATCATATGTGAAAAATGCCATATAAAATAGTACAGAAATAAAACTGAAACCAAAAGACCACTGTCTTGCTAGAGAAGGAACTTAATTTGGGTACTTAAAGAACCGCTGGTTATCAGTAAAAGAGTACTGTAGACCAATGTCTAGAAACTGAAGTAAATATCTTCAATAATATTATTATTATTAGCTATAGACATATGTACATTTCTAAATATAGATGCCAGTATTGACTACAATTCCAGGTCCTAGTCTTTAAACTAGGAAGTATTCGTGGGAGTCACAGTATGCAATGTTGCTTTCTTAAGAATTCCCATTGTTTTCTTGGCTTTGTGGAGATTGTTTCATGTCAACACTGGTGTCCTTCTAAACCTCAATACCATCTGTAAGACATCTAGTAGAAATTCATGGAATTTTCCATCATTTGGGAGGCACTAGTTACACTGAGGCAAGTTTGATGGATGATGATGATGATGATGATGATAATGATGATGATGATGATGATGATGATGATGGCTTTACTTTTCCTTTCTTAAAAAAGTCCTTTAGGAAATGAATTTCTTTTGAAATTGGGAAAAGAAAGGGTCAAATATCTCCTTTGCATCATCCAATTTTGCAGGCATCTATATAGATCTTTGTATCGTATTTCTAACTCATTTGATATTATGAAGATAACGTCACAGTCAAGACATCCAAAAGTAGATTAATTTGAAGTTTCTTTTCTTGCAATACCTTTCTTACAACAAATTGGTACGCAAATCATCTCTTATTTGTAAATAATTGCTCCATGATAACAGGTGATCATTGATTATTTCACTAAAATTTGCCCAGGGTGAGAACTGAATAATATACTGATTTTACAGAAAAGGACTCTTTGCTTTAGAAAGGTAGATTTCAAATATTCTTAATGGCAGTTTCAATTTTCACAGTGTTTCTAGTCTCTTTATAAGACTTTGAAAAGTTTTGAGTTATTTAATTTTAGTGACACCATTGTGATTAATGGAGTATGATTATGAATTAAAAACAGGACTTTACCTGTAAGACACAACAAATTCTGATAGCAGAAGTCCACTGGAATATCAGAGATCTTAAAAATTGTGATGAATTCTTATACAAATCCAGATTCCAAAAGAGGTTCAAAAAATATCTGACCTTCAAAACAAAGAATGTTCTCTGAAGATATTATTTTCTATGTAAAAAATTCAAGCTACTGTTTAAAAAATATATATGAAAACAATTTTAAAGTTTTTATCTTTTACTAGTTAAAGCTGTATGATTATAGAAAATTCACTACACCAAGGGTTCAGAAACCTAGGTCTGAAGCTCACATTAATAAATCATGATTTATGTAAAATTATACAAAACACATAGAATTTGTATGTCTTAGTTTATTCATTTTAGTAATGAAACAATTCAATCTGCTCTGTGTTCTTAACAGGGTTGTTTTGAGAATAATAAGGAATTATGCAAATTAGAATTCATTGTATACTCTTAATAACATTATACAAATGAGAAATCCTGTTTTGCTCATATGCCTGTACTAGTGCCTTCTCAGGAGTATTCAGTGACTTATAGCGCATTTCAGTCTGTGGGCTTAGAAATTGACTCTGCATATTCTTGAGATGGCAGTTTACCCAAAAGACTTTGCCTCCCTCTCAAAAACTTCGTTTTTTTAAAAATCCAATGGCTAGTTAGGAAATGATGAGATTAGAGTCAATCATGCAACATAAAGTCATTGAAATCTATTCATTAAAGCAGATTTGGGAAGAGAATTACACAGTGAGTTGTGTAAACGTTTATACACATGGAATTTGCTGAGAGGCCCTGTGTGTGAAACAGTGTCAGAGTGACTGGAGCAACCGGGTCATAGCACCCTTCTGAGGTGTCTCAACTCCTGTGAAAGCGCTCCGTGTGGAAGCCAGTTATCTTCAAAATGCCTTGCTTACCATGGAAGTCATAGGAGAATAGTATCAACAATAAATTTTAAAAAGTCATTGCTGTGTAGAAGCAATTTTAGGTTCCAGAGTCTATTTCACCTGTGTCTCCAGGTTAGTGGCCCAAGGGGTTCTGTGGAACACAGTCTGGCAATCTTTAACTTAGTTCACTCTTACACCCAATTGTGAATCGCTTTGATAGCATCATTGACGATCATCTAGTGAAACTTTTCACTACTCATCTATTGTTTAGTTTCTCTCCTTAAAAAGGCAATGTACACTGATGTTCAACAGTTCTAACCATTTGAAAATAGATCCCTAGATGGAACTGAGAACTCAGTTCCCACAGCATGAACCTGTTTCTAGCCTGAGATCACCCAGGCCCTTCTTACCAGGTGTGGATAGTGTTATCACTCCTCTAGATCTTCTCTCCAGTGCAAGCACTTCTACTTTCCTCGATTCTGTCCAGTCTTCTCATTATAATAATTGTCTTATTTGTCACTCTCCTTGTTTAAGCTTGGCACTCACACTTGATCCAGAATTCCAGATTTGCTCTTTCAGCCCACGTTCTGTATCAGTATTTTCACCCACGAACTGAACCTTACTCATCATCTACTAAGGCAACTTCCTATAATTCAGAGTTAGCTCCTAACCTGGAAGTGGTTAAATAAACAGCATTATGGGTTATGATTTATTGCTAAATGTGGCAAATCTGATATTTTTATTAAAAAGTATTGGGGCATGGAGAAAGTTCCTTCATCCTTCTGAGGTTCTTCACAGGCTGAAAGAATAAACAAATTAATATCAGATAGGATTATTAGGAGAAAAAAATCAAATTTAATGATATGTATATGTGTGTGTATATATATGTATGTGTATGTATATGTGTGTGTATTTATGTGTGTGTGTGTGTGTGTGTGTAGAATTTACATGGTTAAAAATTCTGAGGTAAATGGAGCAAACTAAACACTTTTATCCTGTGCTGATACATGAGAAAGCGCCTGAGTGTTCGGGAGAGAGGTAGAGTCTTTACGTGTGGGTATGACTTCATATGAAAAAAACCTTCCCTTTGCCTTGACTTGAGATAGGTTTCTCTGATAAAAGGTTGTTACTGGAGATGACTCCATATCTAAATATTTGTGGTAAAGGGCGACAGGTTCTCTCAAGGCCTGCAGGACCTCAATTGTCCACTGGGTATGCTTCACATACCAGAAAAAGTCTGCTCTGGACACTTAGGAAAAAGCGTATTTAGGGAAAATGGGGGGCAATGATCATACAGAAATTATGCTATAAAATCTTTTAATCTTTTCCTTATCCACTTTGTTCCCCCCCACCCCGGGTATTTTATTTTTCCCTTTCCTTGTTTTCTGTTTTAATTGCTACTGACTTCCTGTTTGCCCCCTAAAAATGACCAATATGGCCTTACTATATCTTGGTAATCTTTATTCTAAGATAATCAGATAGAAGTTATATTTTGTCATTAAAATATTCACTGACCAACAGAGCTCCTGATCTCACACATTTGACAATTAAGCTGAAGTTGTAAAAAGCCCTAGTTCATGATTATGAACTCGATCAAAATAACAAATCAGAACAATTTTGAAATTTCAAAGTAGGAAAAGTTTCCTTTTAAAATAGAATCCTTCAGTGTCCTTCTAGCACCCCAAATGGGGATATTTTGACCTAGTCAATCACTGGAATTAAGTTAAATAATTTAGAAAGTCTTGAGCCTAATAGCAACTGAACAGGGTATTATTGCTTTTTTTCCAAAGGTCCAAGTGTGGTAAAAATATTTGCTTTCATTTTAAGCATTCTTTCTTGAGTCTGCAGAATTTGTGAGCTTTGAGACAAAAGGCAAAAAGAAGTAAACAGTTTGCACATGACGTCAAAACCCAGTTATTCTGGAACCATCTTTCTACCAGAAGATGCTCTGGTAGAAAGTCTTTTCCTGAGAACCTGTGATGGGTGGAAAGCAGTTAAACCATCTCACTTTTGCAATGATCTTTTATTTTTCTGGTCACACCATGTGGCAATTCTAAAACTCTGAGTGGAAATTGCTGCCATCATTTGAGTTCCTTCTGTTATCTTTTTTAAGTTATCAGTAGCACCTTCGGTCTTCAATCTTTTCCTAATTCTAAATCGGCATTCATACAAGTGGCAGAGCTAGATGAAATGTCCCCTGTAATGCAATCCAAGAAGGGCCTGCCTTTCTGTAGGCTTAACTATTGTCAGTCTTTTTGTTGATATAGGCATCTGTTCTTTCATTTCTACTCTTCCTGCTGGACCAGGAGTTATCCCTGGAAGCAGCAGTTACTTGGTGACAGAGGGACACAGCATTGTATCTACAATGAGTAACATAATATGAATGCTTAGAAAGCACATCTAGTTATCAGTATGTTAAATCTAGAACATTTCACCATGACATTATAATAAATCCTTCATCCCAGAAGGAATGAAATCAGGGAAAAACAAATTTTGGTGGTAAAAATATTGAGAATGTTTCTGAAGTTATGTTGAAACATTCTTTACTTGGTCGGTTATCAACAGACAGACGGCTGCCTGTGTTGAGTAACTTAACCAAAGTCAAACTGCACTTGTATAAAACGTTACTATTTCCTGTTTTTATGTCTCCCATAGATGACTCTGTATTCTGCCTTCTTCTTTTGCTTTTCATAAAATCGTTCTCACATCTCATTCTCAGGTTGCCTTCTCTGGGAGTCAGTGAAGGTGAATTGATATCCAACAGGGATAAAAGTTGAAGATGCTCTGGTAGAAAGTCTTAAGCAGTAGGGCTTCAGAGATACTGCCCAAGACGGAGAACTCAGACTTTTAAAGTTGAAAAGTATGGAGAAGAAGGCATCAACTGGCCTCTACTCACACTTCTGCTCTACTTAATCCTTACATTGCCTAAACGATTATATATGAGCACAACCAACCAGGTCTACCCTAGGAGATCTCTGGAAACTACATAATTTCCAGGACTGGGGATTAACTACTGAGTTAAATAAATGATGAAACACCAACATTGATTAAGTGATGATCATGTTTAAGTTTTTATAACATTAGCTTTTCTAATGATTGCCACAACTCCACGAAATATTTGATGTTATTACTGGAAGAAAACATAGTATAGTAGATAAACCCACAAATCTAGAGCAGGGCTATCTCTAAAGAGCCATATGCCCTCCAAGTTATTATTTCACCCTTTAAAGACACAGATTTCTCCTCTATGAAAGTATCAGCTCTTAATCATTATTCCCAATTTATAGATAAGGCAGTAGAGGTTGAAGATTTCACTCAGTCACATGATGAGGTAGATCTGAGACTTGAGCAAGCACATCTGACCTTGCTGCTCTGCCTCTGGCAGTTAAATTGATAAAATGTTGTTTTCATTTAAAATTTTCTACTCCTGAAGCAGAACCTACAGCAGCACTTCCATCACTAAGATAAAATTAGATGGTTCAAATAGAAAGAGCTGCTGTGGATACATTTGGGTAAGTGGTTTCTAATGTCTTATACACCCTTCCCAGAATAGGTCCCTGATGTAGATTTACTGGGTATGAAATATATGAAAGGCATTTTACTCAGACCTGGGATGCTGTATCTTTTAACCAATGAGGCGAAATAAATTAACACTGAATTTAATGATCTCAAGCAACAATTAATATTATTATCTTACTTGACATCTGAGCATCAGAAATCTAGGAAGCGTTAAACTAGGTGGCCCTGGCTCAATGTCTCTTATGAGGTTTAATTCAAAATATTGGCAGGGCTGCAGTCATCTGAAGCCTTGATGGGACTGGAGAATCTACTTTCGAACTGACTCACTCATGTGGCTATTAGCAGGAGACCTTTAATACTTGGACCTCTCTGTATGATTGCATGAGGATTTTTAAGACATGGAAGTGACTAAGGAGATAATTAGAGACAGAGACAAATAGAATCCTTATTATCAGTATTACCTCTGTTATTTTCTGTAGGTTCCACAGACCTACCCTGATATCACATGGTAGTCTTGGGGTGAGGAAGGTCTACATCAGGCATGACCTGGGAGTCAGGGATTTTCAGGGATGATCTCAGAAGCTGCCTGCCAGAGCCACAGTCTTATCCTCACGGAACTAGTCACATATTGCAGGTGACAAAGTCTGCATAGGCTGATATTTTCTAAAACTTGTTGTGGAACTTAGAGGTACATATTCTGGGTTAGTTTTTAACCCATTAGGTCAGAGGATGTAATTCAAACAGATATCTTCTTTTGCCTCATAGACCCTCTCCTCCTCAAACTAAAAAGATAAAGAAGGAGGTAACCTGAACTGAACTTAAATAACATTTGGAAGAAAGACAAGTAGAGACGATAAAGGAGAGCTCAGAAGATGGATATCATATGAAGAGAAAGAAAGAATGGCATGCTTGGAGTAGTTTCTTATCACAGAACACTAGTGTGGAAGTTAGAGAATGGAGATAAACACTGGATATTGTAATGCAGGGCCCAATTATGAAGGGTTTTGCATACTACACTGTAGGATTTTATCTTGTAGACAATAAAAAACTAGAGAATTTTGTGTTAGCGACATACAACTATTCTCTATGAATATGTCTTTGGCTGTGGGGGAAGATGGCTTGGCAATGGTAAGGCTAGAGATTCACACCCATTAGAAAAGTCATTACAACAATTCACATGGATGTGAGGTTTTCAACAGTAGGTAGAACTGGAGTGGTGAGGGGAAAGGATGGATCTACAGAATAATTTGGAGGAATAACTAGCAGAACATGGTGACTGAATGTGTCAAGAGTATGGAATGAAAAGTAAATCTCAAACTTTTGGTTTCTTTTACTGGAAAATGGTTTATAATTCCTTCCTGGGCCCTTGTAAATAATAGAGAATATGTGTAAGATTCCAAGCATACTGTCTAGCATGGCAGAGACATGATGAATTATGGCTATATATGTAAATATGAAGAAATACCCAAATAGTACATAGGAATTATTAGAAAGAACTCTCCAGTATGTGTGCATTCCGATGAAAAATAGCACAAGTAAAATTTTCAACTCTAAAACTGTAAGTTTATTTTAATAATACTGATGTTATCTTTGACTAAATAGAAGTTTCTTTCCAAAAAAAAAAAAAAAAAGCACCATTGGCAAAGTCACAGATGTAAAGAATTGAGGTCTAATTGAAAAAAAAAAGAGAAAGTTGGAATGAGATGGTAAAAATAGTATTGGATCCTTATAATGTTCATAAAGTTTGGAAAGATAGATGAATATGCACAATGTTGTCAAGAACATATTCAATTTGTGGAAAATAATTGTTTCCAGATGTGTACATGTGTCTTTTTAAAAAGTATATCTATAGCTAAATTAAACCGAAATATACACATACATACGTAAATAAATATGTATATTTGAAAACACATTAAATAAAAGTTTTAGAAGGACTTGAGTCTTAAAACAAAATATGTTTGCTGGAGAAATGTTACCCCAATAGACAACTGTCAAAAATCAGGTCTTCAAGGTTTAGAGAGCCCTCCTGCATTGACACAAGTATTAGTTGGTGAAGAGTAGCCTCCATAATTTGTCATTATTTAGCCTGAATCTTATTGTAATATTTAAAACTAGTCCTAAGTTGTTAAGATTTGAAAGGTTTTTTTACTTGCATTCTCCCTTTTTTTTTGTATTTGCTGCTCTTAGAAAAACGTGTGAGTCCTTTCTCTTGGACCTTTTCGAAATTTATCTCCATATTTAAGAACTCATTTTGCTGCCTTTTGTCTTCTCTATATGAACACAGAGGTTAGAGCCAGCCCCACTTCTTTCTCCCAGTTCCAGGCCTTCTATCTGCCCACAAGTACCCATTGGGGAGACAATACCGAGTGCTACTTCTGTTAAGAGGACTGAACTGCCTCATGCACAGAACACACAAATATAAAACTTCTAGGTGACAGACTGCCAAGGAAAACCACTGTTGGTGGAGGATTGCCATATTACAATTTCAAGAAAAATGTCTGAGGCCCCTCACTGCCCAAGCTCTTTTCTATATGGTTGGAATCTCTGAAGCAAAATTTTATCTGAGTTTAACAGGGGCCACTATCTACTGCTAAACGAGGAGGATTTTTTCAACATACCATCTTGATCAACGTCCCACCTTGATCTCTTAATATGTCTACTTCTTATCCCCTTTTAAAAATGAGTCATCCAGAGTATAAAATACAACCAGCTGTTGGAATGCAAGTAGATGGTTTACTATATCATAATGAGCTCCAAAATGCAGAGAGGCAAATTGTAGGTACATAGTTATATTTCAGATCTGGGTCCTCCAGGACTTTCTTTCCTCTGTCCTGTCTCCAGTTTCTCTTCCTAATACTAACTCAATTATTTTGCAGGCCCCAAGTAAATTGTTTTCTTTCTTAGCCCCTCTTTACCTCTTAGGAGACTTGACTGTTTTTCTTAGTCTGTGGACTTCATTTCCTTTCCAGATCTACTCATAGAAACTTTTAGACATCTATGGCAGTCAGACTGATTTTTCTGGACCAGAAATTTCCGTGATTGCCTTTGTAAAGAGAGGGTCCTATTCTGGATGGTTTCAGTTTATACGTTTTGTCCTGAAATGATTATTAATAGTGACCCCTTTCAGTCTCAAAAATATCCTGATTTGGGTGATAAATGGTATGATCACTTCAGTCATGAAACAACTTTCTTATTAGTGTGTGTGGGGGGGGGGCGGTGGGGGCAGTGGTGGAAGATATTCATTGAAATTCCACTTCTGACGGAATAGAACAGTATTTCATATGAATATCTCCTGCAAAATTCTCATCAGTACATACTTTGAGGTTAATATCATCACCATTTTGCTAATGAGGATGCAAATGTTCAGAGAGATGAAGTAACTCATCCCAGGACACCCAGACAGCGAACAGCAGATCTGGTTAAGTGGAACAGGTTTTCTTTACCTCATATGTTGTTCCTTCCACAGACCTTCACCCTCCATTTTCAGTCATATCACTCTGGGCCTGCAGAGAGACTTTTTCTATCTTAGAAGCATCTCATTTTTTTCCTTTTGTTACTCTTATGTCTGTTGTTCATCCAACTTCTGAATACACACTTGGAGGTATTCTATTTCTTTCCTTATTTTGGCAACCTGTGGTATGTGAGGTAGAGTGATGCATTTAGAGTTCTATCTGCCTCCAAACACCCAAAAAAGGGAATCAGGTAAATCCTAGCTGGAAGCAAGTTTGCCACACATGCCCTTGTAGCCACTTTGCACTGCAGATATCACTCAATTATTGAGTTATATTGAATTAGAAAGGCATTTCTGAAACCTGGACCCTCAGAAATTCAATCAAAGTGATTTGTAAAAGATATGGGCAAAGACCTTTAACAGGTAAGACTATGCTCAAAGGTGGTAAAGCAACTTAAGTCATTTTCCCCTGACTTCCAGGAGGAAGCATTATGTTAGCTGATTTAACTTATACAATGTCTGGCACACAGAAAGTTCTTGTGAAATTTGGATTGCCTCTCTCTCCTTCCCCTCTAAATGTGTGTCCCCACATTCCCACTTGCTAAAGAGGCCTTGATAAAAAGTGAAAAATAAATATGTATTGTAGAATTGACAAGCAAAATTAGGGAAAAAAAATTTTTCAGCTAAAGAAAATGGTCCATGAACTTCTGTAGTAAAGTCTATGGCCTATGGCTCTCACTGTCCCCTAACTTTGAAAGAGCATTTCTCCTGAAATACAGAGACAGTTTCCCTGTGGCATACTAAAACTCATCAGGAAAGACAGGGTATAATGCAGGGAAATGGGTCTATTACAGTTTCTTTCATAACATCTGATGGCCTGCTGACCACATTGACACTGTCATTGCCCCCAGAGGCAACACTCTTTCCATTAAGCCTGGGGAGGTAATGGAAAGGGACCTGAGAGTTGCCAACTTCTCTAGGTCCGAGTTTGTGAGAGTCCTCTTCTTTTTTTCAAGGATGTGGAAACGCAGGAGAAAGTGTGCGTTGGGTTGAGTCTCTGTTCACTGAGTTGAATTGTGTGGCAGAGCCGAATCTTCACACAGCCTGCATAGAAATCTGATGTGGGAGGGAGCTAGTCCTAAGAGATGAAGACAGTTTAATTTGCCGGAAATCTAACGTAGTCACTATCCCGTTAAAAGAAAACTCTTTGATGAGACTTTATGGTATTAGGTAACCTTTGGATCTTGGGAGTAATAACTTTTGTGAGGATTAGAGGTAAAATGTGTAAAGCTCTTAACTACTGTTGGGCACCATAAGTGCTATGGAAGCATTTGCCAATTATTTTTTCTGTAGCTTATATAATTGTTATTATTATCAACCTTACCCACTGACCGGTGTAGTAAGTTTCCTACATTTTCAACTCTTCTATTTTTTTTTTTTTTTTACTTCTAATAGGAAAATATCTTCTCTTTCCCTGATTTATTATTGAAATATAATTATTTATCTTTATTGAGCTATAATTAACATACAGCATTGTGTAAGTTTAAAGTATACAATGTGAAACATGCATAGACTGTGAAATGAATACTAAAAGAAGATTAACACCTCCATTACCTTACGTCTACCTTTGTTCTGTGTGATTAGTGAGAACATGCTAAGATCTACTTTTTTAGTAACTTTCAAGTGTACAGGTCAGGATCATTAATTATAGTCACTATGCAGTACAGAGATCTCAGAGCTTACTCATCTTATAAGTGGAAGTTGTATTCCATAACCAGTATCTCTCCATTTCCCTCAACCCTCCAGCTCCTGGCAACCAACATTCTAGTCTTTCTTCTAGCAGTTTGGCTTTTTTTTTCCTATACGGTTCATTTCACTCCATTCTGTTTTCTTCTAAAACCTATTTACAGCATACAAATTTTATAAACAGTATTCTCATAAATTAAGAAAATATTGCCAATAAGAAAGTAGCCTTTATTATACCAAGTCTCATATCTCTCCCTTCTCCATAGAAGGAACCATGAATTTTGATACATACTTCTAGAAAAAAAATGTATTCAAAGGATACTTAAAGAATATATTCCCATAAATAAGTGTCTATATATAGTAATGTTGAAGATATATATATATATATGCATATACATATATATTTACATGTATATGCATATGTATATATATTCAGGCTTTTTGATGTTAGATATGTAAATATGACAGATCACATATCTATATATTGATGTGATACATTCACATATGTATGCACATGCAGTAATAAGAAACACATAGCAATTTTACTTCTGTATATGTATTTTTAAGAGTAAATATTGAGATCCTGCCCTACAACCAGCCTTTTTACATAATAATACATTTAGGAGATGTTTTCATATAAGTAAAATGGATCTACTTTATTGTGGAGCAGGCCTCAGAATGTACACAATGTAATTTAATTACACTCCATCAAAGAAGGAAATTCAGATTATTTCAACTTTTTCTGATTGTAAGTTACACCGTCAGTAAATAGCATTCTTGCTGGCATATATGAGTGTGTCTTCTGGGAACTCCTGTTTAACACAGAACACCTTGAAATAAGTTGAAGTATAAATGAGCAGTTGGGATAAAACATTTGCAACATATATTACCAGCTGCAACATATGTTACATGTATTACAGTTCTGGGTTATGATCCAGAATTATCATAGCCTTCAGATGGATAAGACTAAAATGGCAGGAGAAAAAAAAATATTTAAAAAATAGGTGGAGGGTATAAATAGACAATTCAGAGAAGAAGAAATTTTCAAAGCCAGTAAATATAAATAAACATAGTCTTCCTTTCCAGCAAATAGGGAAACACAGTGTCAAATAGGAAGAGAGTATCTTTTCAACACCAGCTTGACAAAACCAGCCACCTGGTGTCCAAGGCCAGTAGGAAAAGTGGGTTTTCTCACACCTTGCTGGTAGAGCACAGCTGGATCACCTACTGCATGCAAAAAGGATACCCAGCAATTCCACTGCTGCCACCACCAGGCTTCCTGGACAGAGATTCAGGTTTCCTTCAAAACTGTTCTGTCAGCCTGGGGCTTGCACTGAGGATGCAGGTGGGGAGAGTCTGAATTCGCCTGGAGACAAATACCAAAGACTTAAATACCCACAGGAATAACTGTTCTCCAGAAATTGAGACCCTTGATTGACCATAGCTAGTCAACACTCATTCCTTCCTACCAGGATAGAATTTTTCTCCAAATTCCAGTAACTTCCCATTCTCATTTAGTTTCTATGAGCTTCTCCATTTAAGACAGTGAAGTGGAAACTCTCAATTCCAATGACTTGAGTTCAGGTTTCACCATGTAACGTCTAACTTAGCCTATTTCTTCACATATGTACCTAACTTTGAAACCCTCAATGAGGTGTTGATGACAGGATGGAAAGTACTATTTCGGTTTGGGCCTGGCAGAAGTAGGGACACCAAGAATGTTAAAAGTATTGCTGTCTGAAGTCTGTCTGTGGTCAAGATATGAATTCTTTTCCAGGAAACTCCTCATGCCCAGTGTCCTCCCATTCCTTTCGCAAATGAAGCAAGATACAGTGAAGTCTGTGCATGGTGTGAGAATATCAGGACAGAACTCGGGATATGTTTCCACCCAGCCCAGGCCTAGCATCCCTTGCTGTTTTCCTATGCAGTTACAGTTTTCTTTGGAACATGATGATTAATCTTGTACCTGTATTTGACCAAAAACCGTAAAAGAGAACTTGTGAATCATACAGTTGGCACTTCAAAAATGTAAGAAATATGTTGGATGCATTGCCTAATGAGTGGATAATTAGGGGAGGAGAAATGTGGGCACACAGCTCTTAGGAGAAAAAAATAGATTTGATATAAGACATGTGGGCACACAGTGAAAGGAGGAGGAATAGTTGTAGGAAATGAGAGGTAAAAAAATATATCGTGCTTCAAAGTTCAGGGATTAACATTAAAGGGGAAGAAACATATTTGTTGGTCATGTTCTGTCCCAGGCACAGATTAAACACATTTGTATATGTCACATCTAACCTTTGTTGTTCTGAGATTATTATTGACAAGCTCATAGTTTTTATGGTGGCTTTTGTTTTTGTTTTTATGAAGGAACAGATTTATCAAAGATTCAGGTTGTTAAATTAATTGAACAAAGTGATCATTAGATGGAGTGGCATTTGTGTCTAATTAGACCATAATTGGTAAGCACACCCAAATCTCAACTGAAATGCCTCGAAGTCAAGAAATCCAAAGCTAAGGACTACCAATCACATTTTTCCAAATAAAGCAATCACTTAAGCTATAATATTGTCCAATTCATATCAATTTTTGCTCAAATAAGCTCTTAAAACATTTAGTACACCTCAATTTCTCTTTTAGCAAGACTGATCTCTGAGCTCCCCAACCCCTTGCATGTCTGTTGCACCTATTTTCTAAACGCCTCATTTAGAAATCTTTTTCTGTGAACTCAAGGTAGGAAACTAGAGAGTAGGACTGCATGTGAACCATAAGAAACAGAGTGAAGCTAATCTTTGTCAACACAAAGAAGCACTTCTGTGGCCCAGGGCTTAGTAGACGGTTGATGTGGTCTGCTTGGAGGGCAGAAACATTTGCAGGTAGTTACTGATGGAAGAATAAAATGGGCAAAGGTTTAACAGAAACAATGGGTGAAAGGAGCTGTGAAAAATAGTTTACCAACAAAATCTACAGAAGAGAGGAAATGCCAAGTTCTCTAAGCAGTTTCAAGGAAGTTGGAAGCAGAATCTAACAGAACCAAGAAAATAAAAGGCGTGTGAGAAAGTGTGTCAGGGGAAAATTAGAACAGGCCACTATGAGTTTGATTTGGGGACAACTGGCAAATGCCCACCTGGTCACCTTCCCCTTGAGGAGAGGAGCCCAGACTGTGCTCACCAGGAAGAATGGAGTGTCTAGGTGATTTCATAGCCTGGACTGCATTGACAGAAGGTACTGTCTAGTAGATTTATTTTGTTCTTTTCTGAAATCAACAGTATAGTACAGTACAATGAAAGTTTCCCTAAAGACACTATTTTTTAGTAGGACAACATTTCAAGGCACTGTAGGAGCCAAGCAATGAAACTTCAGATGACACACTGTGGCCTGATCAGAAGGAAAGACATGGACAGCACGGGCAATTACCTGTCCTCTACTGTTGACATTACAAAGAAGAAATCACTAACATCCACGGGCATTGTGAAATATTCTGAACATCTAGGTTGGTTCTCTTTGCTCTTCCTATTAAAACTCCACACACTCAGTCACCTTCCAAAGTCCACATTACTGGAAATTATTTGGAGGACAAAAGTTCCCAGCACAAAGTTCACACTTTTATGTAAACAAAGCCTCCTTTCTATGATTTTTCCATCTAGCTTTGAGCAATTAAGCTAGAAACGCGAAAGTGAAGTACCTTTATGATGACTTCACATGCACCCTGACACAAGTCTCATTTTCCCCAGGGATCAGTAGATCCCTTACTGACATGTGCAATTAGCTCTGAGGCCCTCCTCTACTCTCACATGATTAATTCAGTTATTAGCTGATAAAAAGGAAAAGTTTACCTGCATAGGGCTGGAGACTCAATCCTAAATGATTCTTGTTTGTCTAAAACAAAACTTGAGATGATATTTGTTGACCTGAGGAGATGTCCCTACTATTCCCCACATAGGATCCTTTTGGGAGTCATTGCTACACATGTCGGTGAGGAAGGACTCAAGAAAGACAAAGATTTCTGTCCCACTTTTAGCCCAGAGATGCTCTACAGAGAACTGTAATCCTGTGCCATGTTGAAAGAAAAAGAAAAAAAAAGAGAGAAAGAATGTCAAGAAGAGATGAAAAACAATGAAAAAATGGGGGAAATGTAGAAAGACTCACAGAGTTAGTTTGTATTGAGGCTACTTAAAACTGTCTCCTTAAAATAATTTGGCAAATACTATAATTAAATTACATCACAAAAAGAACATTAAATGGTTCAGTGATTATATAAATATCTTAAAGAAAAAGATATTATTTTTGTCCTCACCTTTGTTAACTCTTTACTTGACTCATGATAATAACATGACTAGAGAGAAAACAAACTCATGGGCTATTGACTAACAAAGAGCAAATGAGTTACTCACATATGGTCAGTTGCCTATGGGAGAAATGAATGGGGAGATGGAAGAGTAGCTGAAGGATGCAAAGATTCCAGGCCCTTGGCAAGTTCACCCTTCCTGAAGGGGTAATTGGCAGCTTATGGTAATCAGAGGAGGTCAAGCATTGCTCTGCCTTTGGCAAGTCCAATCATGTGGTGAAACAGAATAGCCTGATCCTTTCAATCATTACATTCAAATTACTCTTCTTTGTTTGGTTCCAAATCTCTCTCTGATTATGTATTTCCTCCCTTGCAAATATGGCCTACAAAGGACTGTGAACTGAACCTACAGACTGTTTTTTTTCATTTTTTTTTATTGTAGCAGTTATTCTACACGTTAAAATAATTTCCTATGTATAGGTTCCCCATTTCTTAGATATATTTCAACACACCATACCCTCCACCAAATCACCCAGTGTTCTTCCCCATTGTCCAGTGAGCTGCACCACCGTTTGCCCCCACCAGCCCCATTCCCTTTTAGTAACCTCAGTTCTTTTGCAAATGTTCCAGGGTTGGTTATGTTTCATCTGTTCCTTTGTTTTGTCTGTTCATATCTCACCTTCAAGTGAGGTCATCTGGTATCTATCTTTCTGCTTTTGTCTTGTATCACTTACCATAATCCCCTCTAGTTCAATCCATGTTGATTCAAATGACAGGGTTTCATCTCTTCCAAGGGCTGTGTAGTATTCCATTGTATATATGTACCACGTCTTCTGGATCCATTCATCTGATGTTGGGCACTTAGGCAATTTCCAACTCTTAGCTAATGTGAATAAGGTCGCAATAAGCATGGGGGTGCATACATCTCCACAGATGGGTGCTTTTGAATCTTTTGGGTAGATGCCCAGAAGTGGAATGACAGGACCATATGGGATTTCCATCTTCAGTTTTTTGAGGAATCTCCAAACTGTTATCCATAGGGGTTGTACCAATTTGCACCCCTATCAATAGTACAAAAGTGTTCCCTTTTCTCCATATCTTCGCCAGCATTTGTTGTTTCCAGATTTTTGGATAATAGCCAGTCTCTCAGGTATAGGGTGATAGGTCATTGTTGTTTTAATTTGCATTTCCCTGATAGCCAGTGAGTCAGAAAATAATTTCTTGTGCATGTTAGCCATCTGTATATACTCTTCAGAAAGTGTCTCTCCTCCAATTCCTCCTCCCATTTTTTGATTGGATTGCCTGTTCTTCTGCTGTTGAGTTTTATGAGTTCTTTGTCTATTTTAGATATTAAGGCTTTGGCGGAAATATTTAATGCAAATATGTTCTCCTAGTTAGTAGGCTTCCTTTTGGTTTTGATGATGTTTTCTTTTGTTGGGAAGAGGCTCCTTAGTTTGACGTAGTCTCAGCTGTTTATTTTTCTTTTTGTTTCCCTTGATGATGGAGTTGAGTTCTCAAAGACTTCTTGAACTACAACTGATATTATGGGAAGTCTTTCCTATGCTGTCTTCTAAGAACTTTATGATTTCTGATCTTATGTCCAAGTTTCTAAACCATTATGAGTTAATTTTTGTGAATGGTGTTAGAGAGTGGTCTAACTTTGTTCTTTTGCATGTGGCTGTTCAGTTTTCCCAACACCATTTGTTGAAAAGACTTTCCTTTTTTCATTGTATGATTTTGGCTCCTTTGTTATAGATTAACTGACTATATATGAGTGGGTTGATTTCTGGTGATTCCGTTCTATTCCACCGATCTGTGCCTCTGTTATTAGTCTAGTACCATACTGTTTTGATCACTATTGCTTTGTAATATAGTTCCAAGTCCAGATGTGTAATCCCTGCAGATTCGTTCTTTTTTCTAATGATTGCTTTGGCTATTGAGGGTCTTTTATTGTTCCATACAAATTTTAAGATATTTTTGTCTATTTCCTGAAAATAAGTCAGTGGGATTCTAATGTGAATTGCATTACACATATATATTGCTTTGGGTAAGATGGTCATAGTTTTTTAAAGGAAAGGGACAGGCAGGAATGAAGGTGAGGAGGCAGGCAGACAGCAAGAGAGAAGAGGAGTAAGAGTTTTTTTATTTTTTAATTTAATTGTTCACATTGACTGTCACCTTCCCACCCAGTCCTGGATCTTGAACCCAGGACCTTGGGATGTATGTGGGACTTCTCCCAGGTTGTACTAGACTGCTAGGCCACCAGGACACACCCTAAGATGGCCATTTTAATGATATTGATTCTTCCCAGCCAGGAGCATGGGATGTCTTTCCATTTCTTTGTGTCCTCCTCTATTTCTTTTAAGATGGACTTGTAGTTTTCATTGTATAGATCTTTTACTTCCTTTGTTAGGTATATGACCAGGTATTTCATTTGCTTAACTTTTATTTTAAAAGGTGTGATTTTCGTGATTTGGTTGTCTTCTAGAGTGCTGCTTGCATATAAAAATGCAAGATTTTTGTGCATTGATTTTGTAGCCTGCCATTCATTGATGAGTTCTAAAAGTTTTTTTGTAGAGTTTTTGGGATTTTCAATATATATAATCATGTCACCTGCAAAGAATGAGAGTTTTACTTCCTCCTTTCCATTTTGGATTCCTTTTATTTCCCTTTCTTGCCTGTTTCTCTGGCTAAGATCTCCAGTACAATGTTAAATAGCAGTGGCGAGAGTGGACAACTTTGCCTTGTTCCTGACCTAAGAGAAAATGCTTTCAAATTTTCACCATTGGCTATGATATTGACTGTGGGTTTTCATACATGGCCTTTATTATGTCGAGGTATAAACCTTCTATTCCGATTTTATGGAGGATTTTTATCATAAATAGGTGTTAGATTTTGTCAAAAGCTTTTTCTGCATCTGTTGATATGATCATATAGTTTTTCTCTCTGCTCTTGTTATGGTATATGGCATTGATAGATGTATGTATTTTGAACCATCCTTGTATTATTGGGATGAATCCCACTTGGTCATGATGGATAATCTTTTTGATGCATTGTTGAATTAGGTTTGATAATATTTTGTTGAGAAATTTTGCATCTATGTTCATTAGAGATATTGGTCTGTAATTTTATTTCTTGGTGACATCTCTGTTGGCTTTTGATATCGGTGTAATGTTAGCCTCATAAAAAGTATTTGGGAGAGTTACCTGTTCTTCTATATTTTGGAAGAGCTTGAGAAGAACAGGTGTTTATTTCTGCTCTAATTTTTCTTCTGCTGATTTTTGACTTTAGTTGTTCTTTTTTCTCTAATTGTTTTAAATGTAGAGTTAAGTTGTTTATTTTTGCTTTTTCTTGTTTCTTGAGATAGGCCTGGATTGTGATGAATTTTCCCCTTGCTGCTACTTTTGCTGCATCCCATAGATTCTGGTAGCTCATGTCCTCATTCTCATTTGTCTGTAAATATTTTTGAATTTCCTCTTTGATTTTCTCTTTTACCCAAGAGTCCTTCAGGAGCATATTGTTGAGTTTCCAATTGGTTTGGAATCTTCCAGCTTTCTTTTGTGGTTGACTTCCAGTTTTAGGCCATGTGGTCAGAGAAGATGCTTGGTATAATTTCAATCTTTGTAAATTTGTTGAGAGATGTTTTGTGTCCCAGCATATGATCTATCCTTGAGAATGTCCCATCAGTGCTTGAGATGAAGTGAAATCTGTGATTGTTGGGTGAAGTGATTGGTTTGTCTATTAGACCTGTCTGTTCCAGATAGTCATTTAAAGTGGCTATTTCCCGTCCATTTTCTGCCTGGTTGATCTGTCTATTGTTGTAAGTGGGGTTTTGAATTTCCCCACTATTATTGTGTTGCTTTCAGTGTTTCCCTTCATGTCTAATAATACTTGTTTGATATATTTTGCTGCTCCTTCATGTGGTGCATATATGTTAATAAGAGTTATGTCTATCTACTGGAGTGATCCTGTAATCATTATATAGTGTCCATCTCTGTCTTTTGTTATGCTTTTTAGATGGAAGTCTGTTTTATCTGATATGGGTATAACTGTTCCTACTCTTTTGTGGTTGTCACTTGACTGTAGGATTGTCTTCCAGCCATTGACTTTGAGTCTGTTTATCTTTTAGAAGAAAGTGGGTTTCCTGAATGCAGCAGTTGGGTTATGCTTTGTAATCCATTCAGTCACTCGCGTTGTTTGACTGATGAGTTCAGTCCATAAATGTTTAGGGTGATTTTTGTTATGTAACTGCTTAGTGTCATTTTATAATTTGTCTTTTGTATGTTGTTCCAGATGATGACTTTGTTCTTTCTCTTTTTAGATTGGATGGGTACAGTTATGTTTTTATCGATTTTGCCTTTTGTTTTCTTCTTTGCTTTCTTCCTGGGGATTCATTTTGAGGTTATCCTGAAGTTAGCATTCACAGTTCTAAGTTTATGACCTAATTTTATTTGAAAGTGTAGTAGTCTTACACTCATTCTAACTATCCACATTTTTGTTCTCTTCTCTTCCTCCCCACTTTTAATATTTTCTGTCTTACGGTTTTCTGTGTGATTTCTTATGCTTTATAGGCATCTTTTAATATTTTTGCAAAGCTGGCTTTGTGGTGATAAACTCCTTTAACTTTTGCTTGTCAGAAAAGATTTTTATCATTCCTTCAGTTCTGAATGATGATCTTGCTGGATACAGCATACTAGGTTGAAAATCCTTTTCTTTTAGCACTTTAAATATATTATATCATTCCCTCTGGCCTGCAGGGTTGAGAAGTCCGCTAACAATCTTATGAAAGCTCCTCTGTATGTGACACATTTTTCTCTGGCTGCTTTTAATAGTCTTTATTTATCTTTTATTTTTGACATTTTTATGATCATGTGTCTAGGTGTATTTCTGCTCAAGTTTCTTTCATTAGGAACTCTTTGAGCTTCCTGGATCTGGATGGTTGCTTAATTCTTCAAATTGGGGATGTTCTTACCTATTATTTATTCAAATTTGGTTTCTGCCCACTTTTCTCTCTCTTCCTCTGGGACCCTATGATGCGAATGTTGTTCCTTTTGACGTTATCCCAGAGGTCTTGAATGCTGTCTTCGATTCCTTGAATTTTTTTAATTCCTTTGCTAGTTTGCTTGAGTGAGTTCCTCTGTCCTATTGTACAGAACACTGATTCTATTGGAAGCCTCATCCATCCTATTCTTGATCCCCTCTATTGAGTTCTTTAATTTAGCCATTATGTCTCTTACCTGTTTGATGTCTTGTTTTAATTCTTCTCTTTGCTTCCTGACATTCTTGTTTACTGCCTCTACTGATATCTGGATTTCCAAGAGAATGTTAATCACTGTTACCCTAAATTCCTCTTCAGGTAATTCGCATGTCTGCTGTAGTCACATTTTCCCTTGGGTTTTTGATTGAATCTATCATTTCATGTATATCTCTTTGTGCCTTTGCTCTATTCAGCATTCTGTTAGTATTTCTGAGGGTTAGATTTCCCTTGTGTAGGTTTGACTTGCCCAGGATTGGCAATCAGGTTGCAGTTTCATCTTTACTCACAAGGTGGCACTAGTGGGTAGCATTGAGGCTTAGGACTATCTTCTCACTGTATTCCAGGGTGGTGGGGCTCCCAATGGGCGGAATTTCCGGTTGTTGGATATCAGGTGGGTGGGATTTCCACTCAGTGGACCCAGGCTCTGACCCAAAATGGTTGTGGGAGGGATTTGAGCTCTTTTACTGATTTTTGCTTATGGCTGTGCCCAGCACAATTTCACCAGCTCAGTTCCCCGTGCGTTAGCTCTCCTTTTATCCCCTCCCAAGTCAGCCCTCCATGGCTCCACATCTCAGCCCCACTGGGCCTGCCTCTCACTGCCTCTGCAGCTGGTAACAAAATCCCTAACCTCCACCCCACCATGTGTCCAGAGACCTCGGAGCTCCATTCCAAATCCAAATCTGTGGCTCAACTGAGAACCATGCTGGGTGCCCTCACCCACTGTTAATCATCAGCCAATCTGTCTTCAGCTAAAGTGCTGGTTGTTTCTTGGTGCTTGTCTCAGAAAAATAGGTGATCTTTTTTTCGGTGTCTCTGGGGAGCGACCCAAAAATATGTCCTACCGAGTCATCATCCTGCCAGTGGCTCTCTGAAACTATAGACCTTTAACATGGAAATGCTTATAATCATTTGCATTATAAATCAGTATATTGACACTCTCTTCATATTGTTATGCTGTTACAATGAGATAAATAATACAGGCCTAGAGTCACACAGATTGCAAGAATATCATCTCTCTCTCTGAAATTCTGATATAGCAACTTGTTTAAGGTGACTTTTTCTGCCCAAGAGAAATAGAAGCATCATCAGAGGGTTGAAAATTGTGTGTCTCTTCCTAGAATGTTTGGGCTGGATTCAGAACCATGAAAAATTCCCTGGGATAATAAAATGCCTCTCTGATAGGTATCTTAGGAGATAATTACTGACATCTCAATCTCTGAAAGAAGAGTTAAACGATGTCCACAGAAGTGTTAAATTGGTGTTTCTTCTAAAACAGTTGAGACCTGATTCCTGTAAGTGTGAGGGACACTCTAGTCCCTGGCTCAGCAGAAAATCATCTATTCTTCTCTAACGCTGTGATTAATTATATATGTTCATAACATATATAAAGAGTATTTGCCATGTGCTAAATATTCCACAAAGGTCTTTTTGCACAAAATTTCATATTTTCTCATAGCAATTTTGATAGTGTCATGCCATTGCCCCATTTTGAAAAGGAGGAAACCAGCAAGCAAAAAAGTTGGAGTTCTCCCCAAGTCATACAGTGGTGCATGCAAGAACTGAACGTATCAGATTGCCTTTGTTTACACATAGACTTGTTCCAAAGACTTGCTCCTTTACTTGTTTAAAAATGTATTTGGTTGCAAAATGGTACCCCCGAAGTCAGTGGTTTATGGTCAGCTTAACTAATTAAGCCATTTCATACCAGAGGGATACTTTGCTCTCTGATCAGATCACCAATATATATAATTGCACTTCAGTTCCACAATGTCTGCCACTGTTCACTAGGGCTGAGCATGGAACGTCTATAAAATAGAGGATGGTTATTCTGGCTGATATACACTCTATGTGTGGGGAAGGATGCAAAGAAGAGTATCATTTTAAATAGATTCAAAAATCTGCCATTTCAGACCATGAATTCTACTTTGAAAATAATTATTCTCCAGTAGGATTTCTGATTTTGCTGTTCTTTCATTTTCAAAGAAGCTAAGTATTTATCTTCATTTAAAATTCTCCCAAATTCCACTGCTTTTATAGATACTCTACTCTTACCTTCATATGCCTCACAACTCTGCTACATTCTTTTCTATGAATTCATATTGAACTGAAGCTCTAAGTTTACATTATATTCTTCAAACAGAATCTCAGGACCCAATGCATTAATTTCACCTTGAAATGAACAAAAATCATTTAGCTATGACACAACTCCAAGGCAGGTAACACCTTTCAGATGCAGATAATTCTGGTTAGAGAGTCTGCTCCTTCCCAAAGACAGAAGATTTATAATAGAAAAGGTCTACAAAGGGAACCACATTTTATAAACATTCATTTTGGCCCAATATTAACTAGTTGATCAATGAGTATGTAAGAAGTTCTCAAAACATATTTATTGAGTAAATATACTAATGAAAGAATGGATGATACATGCATGATTGATTTTACCTCCATCTACTACATTCTAAATATAAAACAGATAACATCTCTTATTCCTCACAACTATACAATGTTTTCCTATTACTTTGATATAAAAATGGAAATGTTTTTACCACAACTTTTCTTTGTGATAGTTACCTGCCCTTTAGACTCAAACTCCTACCTGCGTTTTCCTCAATCTTTCCATTGTAACTCTACACTGACCTTACTCTTCTCACAAAGGCCAATGACTTCCCATTTCAGTATCTTTCTAGATGTCAGTCCTTCTGCCTAGAATGATTTTCCCTTGGCACTCCATGAGACCCACTATTTTGCTTCATCAAGTCTTTGCTCAATGATATAATTTCATCCTTCACAGAGGATTTAATTATGTCTGTCTTCCCTACTCAAATCACAGCTTCATGATATAGCCTACTTTACCTGTAGCCATACCTCAACTCTTATATTGGTGCCCAGTGTAAGGAATACAACAAGTTATCAATCAATATTTATGGGAGAAATTAATCACATTTCCCCTACAATAAAATTAATGCTAATCTGATACAATGGATATATCAATTTATTAATAAATATAAAACATTCATGCCAAACAAAGTGAATTCATTAGATACAAAACCAGTAATGAAGTCACTATCCATTTTTTTGGTAAGAGACCTTATCAATTTGAAGTTATCACAAGATTTATTTTTCCAAAATTGTATATATTTGATGTATAAGTGTGTGAATTCCATGTATAGTTATGACCATAAATTTTCTAACTAGGTGCCTTTCTTTTTAAACCATGGGAAGAGTAACATGAGATTTATTCTCTTAACAAATGTTTACATGTACAAAACAGTATTGTTAAGTTTAGGTGCCATGTTGTATAAATCTCCAGAACACTTTGTATAACTGAAACTTTATACCAGTAGAAGAGTAATTATCTATTTCTTCCTCTCCACAACACCAGGAAACCACCATTCTACTCTACGTTGCTATAAGTTTGACTACTTTAGATACCTCATATAAGTGGAATCATACAGTATTTGTACTGTGCCTGTTTTATTTCACTTAATATGATGCCATTCTGGTATATCTACCTCTGCATTGTTATGTATGTCAGAATTTTCTTCTTTTTTAAGACTGCATAATATTCCATTGTGTTGTATATACATACATATTATAGGTGCATTAATATATACTATTTCAATACCATTTTATAAAATATATTTTATATAAAATGTACATATATAATCACATATTCTTTTTCCATTTTTCTGTTGATGCCTATCAACATTTAGGAGACTGTGGATAGATATCTTTTTGAGATTTGGATTTAATTTTCTTCAGATGTATTTTGAAGCAAAACTCCTGGATCATATGGTAATACTATTTTTAATAGAGGAATATTCATAATATTTTGCATAGTGGTTGTGCCAATTTACATTCTGCCATCAATGCACAAGCATTCTAATTTCTCCACATCTTTCCCAACACTTTTTACCTCTTATCTTATTCCTAGCTTGTCTTATTACAAGATCTTATTATGGTTTTGATATGCATTTCCCCAGTGATTAGTAATGTTGAGCATCTTTTCATATTATTTTTGGCCATTATTCTTGGTTCTGATGCACACACAAAGGCTATTTTCCACTGACTATAAAGGAAAATCAATCCTATTTTCTTGACGTTACAGGACTTTTCTGTCTAGATGGTCTTGGTCTCTGTACATTCAGGAACATCTGCTTAGGATGAATTCACTTAATTGGTATTTATTCGAACATCAGTGTGGAACCTGTTCTCCTGTAGAACTAGTCACTCAGGGTTCTATGATGAGGAAAGCATGACTTCCATCCTCCAAGAGGGTCCATGCACCAGAAAGAACAAGGCTGGGAAGAGAGTAGCATGAGGAGCAACATGTGCGCACACACGCATACAAGCACGACATGTGGATTTTTCTCTTGTTCTAGCCTCTTGTTTCATCAGGAGGCACTGAGCTTACAGTCCCTGACTGAGAACTGGCTCTCAGGACAATGCTTCTCAGAAAAGGAGCCAAAGAACATGGCTGTAGTCGTCTCCTGGAGACTCGATATTTTGTCCCATATTTACTTAAAGGTACTTCTCTCACTACTATTCTCCAGAGTCCAGGCAGAGTACCTGTCCTGTAAGAGCCCACCCTCTGGTCCAGCCGCCTCTCACCGGGTTGGCCCAGGTCCCCTCGCTGAGCAGGAGCTTCTGTTAAACCAGCTGAGCAGCTGTGGGGCGTAGTCTGCCCAGCCCTGCCCTCTCCTGAGGGCTGCTGCAGCTGCAACTGGTTACTCGCTGGCCTAGAGCCGGGACCTACCCTGGGTAGAACCAGTGCCCTCCCTGAAGCCATGGAGATGCTCTGATCCCAGATTTGTTTTTCTTCTTTTTGTGGCTTTTCAGAAGAGAAACGCACTGAGGTTATTTAGACCTTCTGGATAAAAGAAAAAATAATTCATTCCCTGATCCCCTGGGTTGCATGTTAAGAGATAAAGGAAGGGGTTCGTTTTCCAGTGTGAACAAGGACCACATGCTTCTTAGGGCCATTCCAGGCTGTGGTTCCCTGGGGGCCAGGAGCAGTTCTTGCTCTGCCTGGAATAGGAATCTGGTGCCAGGCACACCTGACTTCCCAGTCTGGCTCTTTGTCTAGTTTCCTGACCCTGGGCATACCACTTTTCTCTGGGATATAAAATTGAAATAAAGCCTATCTCACAGTGGATGACATGAAGTCATGCTTGCACAGTGCCCACACTCTGTGACTATTGATTATTAATATTATATGGTTGCCCCTCATTGTGATTTCTAGAAATAAAGCTCGAAATATTCAGTAGTTCAAAAACCAGAAAATTATTCACTCTTCTTTTTTTTTCACAGAAAAGACAAATATTTTGGAAAGAGATCAACTTTCCAGTCAAGATACATCTCTTCTACTCCTATCTTTAATAAAGTGACCATCCAGAGACAAAAGGATCATTATTGGCTAATAAGTATCTTTCTTACCTATATTTTACACTAAAATAGTAAGAGTAATGGGAGGTTGAACAAAGAAAATACTTGAATTTTGGTATTTGGAATCTAACTGACCCTTCACTGGAAATCTTTATTTGTGCTTCCAGACTCTCATGCTAATTTACCGAGATGAGAGAGCAGAGAGAGAAGAGAGAAGAGAGGGGAAGAGAAGGAAAAGGAGGGAAAGGGAGGGGAAAGGAAGGAAAATGATTGCACAGTATTTAGCATCACTGGAATTTGGGATTTCATTCATAGCACACTTCAATAAGTATTTTAGAATATGAACTATTCAGAAAAGGACAAAAATGCTCTGACAGTCATATCGCTATATCCACAAACATCAACTGCTAATATTTGTCATATTTGCTTACTTCTAACAATAAGAATATAAGAATAATTATTCTATGAACTACTATGTTCTAGACTCCTTTTACCACTTTAATAACTCCACAATCTCTCCAGAGAGAAAATTCTGCCATAATTTTAGATTTTCAGACTTTTTATCCTTATGTATGCACATGTAAACCTACATATCCATAAGTAATTTACAGTGTTTCATTTTGCTTTCTACTTCATTTTAAAATTGATTTACCTTTGGCTCACAATATCATGTAAGTTTCAGGAGCATAGATTCACCTCAAAGCTGGATAAATGTGTATATCATACTATACCCACCATCAAAGGTCTAGTAACATTTACCGTTATCATACTGACTCCTCTACCCATTCTTCCAACTCCCTCCTCTTAGCGCAGTAACCAACATTTATTTTGTCAGTCTAAGAGTTTATTGTTGTGTTTTGGTAGTTCATTTGCTTTGTTTCTTTACCTTCCACATATGAGTAAAACAATCCTGATTTGACTTTCTCTCTCTGACTTATTGTGCTTAACATAATCACCACAAGTTCCAGCCATGTTGTCATGAAAAGTAAGATTTCATCATATATGTATAGCTAAGGAATATTCTGGTAAGTATGTATCTTTTTCATCCAGTCATCCATCATCGATGGGGATTTAGCCTGTTTCATTTCTTGGCTGTTGTGAATAGTCTTTCATGTGTATATATGCACATGTGAATAGACCGGTCCATAATAATTTACAGTATTTTTCTGTGCATTTTTATTAATTTCATGAATAGTATTATGTTGTATTGGACAAATTATTGTTTTTTACTCAATATCCTGGGTTGATCTATTCTTTTTGAGATAAATAGACCTAATTCTTTTTTTAATCTACTGCTTATTACCCATATTAATATAACGTATTTTACCTCTTTCCAAAGATATGAAAGTTATTACAAATCATGCTCTAGTGAACATATTTTACATTTCATACTTAAGAATGTCTGAAGATTATGCAGTTAGGAGTTAAAATGTTCTGTTCATTTTTATTAGATGACCAAAATTTTTTCTCCCACACACCTGGTGCCAATTCAAACAAGATACACTGTCAATGAAGTTGCAAAATGCAATAACCACCATAGAAGGAAAAATGTCAATACTTATCAAGATTACACATGAACTTACTCTGACCCAGTGACTCCACTTCTGCAATCTGTTTTGCAGGTATCCCTGCACAGGTCTCACAGTGTATGAGCATCATCCCACACTACAGCCTGGACTGTCACACCCAAGGAAAGGTGGATAAGTTGCCCAACTCTCCAATATAAGAAAGCTGGCTAAATCAACTGCAGCATATTAAGAAAGTTTAAGAAAACTGAAAGTGCTTTTTTCTGTCTGAACAATTATCTCGGGAATACACTAAGAAGAGGTAAGGGTAGAAACAGTATATACTATTTTTGTATAAGAAAGTGGAAATTAAGAATATGTAATCATATTTGCTTACTTCTGCATTAAGAATTTATTTAATAAGCAAAAAAATTATAAAATGTGTTACTTTTATGTGTTAAGGACATGGAGAATGAAGTGGGAGAAATGTGGAAATGAGAGATCTCAATTATATTTTATATTATCTTGCTTTTAAACCAAGTATTCTAGATTTAAAAGTACACAAGTGTATATGTTTTCACATCATCACCAAAATTCATATTGTTTAGTTTTTTTTTTTTCTATGTATTACGTGTATCTGCGTTGAGTTTCCTTTTTTCTTCTGTATAAATAATAACGATGCTGGTCATCATGATGATAATAAGAGCTGTACTTACAGCGAACAAACTATGTGCTTAATGCACTGCAGTTATTTGACATTTATCAGCCACTTAATCCTCACAAAGTTTTGAGATAGTTGCTGCTCTTATCTCTATAGTTAATAGATGAGAGGACTAAGGAAGAAATATGCCCAAAATGATTTTTTTAGTCTAACTTCCCTCTTTATCTATTTATCAATAATGCTTAAAGCAGATTCTGGGGAATATTTATTTATCTTAGACATTTTTCTTGTATTTATGTTCAATCTTTTATACATATTTTTATTGAGATAATTTTGGTTTATAAAATAATAAAATTTAGATGGCAGTTTCACTTGTCATCAAATATTTGATAAGGTACATGTCCACCACTAAATGTTGCAAATAATTATAGCTGTATTTAAAAGAATCTAATGTGGTGTGCCCCAGTGGAGTAGTAGTTAGGTCAGCCGCCTCAGAAGGAGTGTAGTCCATGTACACCCAAGGACCTGGGTTCATAACCCAGGTCTGGGAGGAACAACCAAGATGAACAATTAAATAAAATAAAGTGCTTCCTCCTTCTCTCTCTTCCTGCCTGCCTGACTACTTACCTCATGCCTGCTTTTATCTTCCCATTTTTTTAAAAAAAGTAACTTGATAACTCTTTTAATTGAGAAAATAAACTTACACTTATTATGCTTGCTGATATTTATTGTTTGATCCTATTTATGTTTTACATTTATGATTTCTTACTGTTTTATTTTTTGCATCTTTCTAAATTCTGGTGAATTGAATTAATGTTTACTTACTTTGTTCCTCTTATCTTGTCTCTCCCTAGCATGGAAGTTATGTTTTTGTTTACCATTTATTATTTCCTTGTAAAATTTATTTTTCATTACAAATAGCAAACTTTTTTGTCTTATGTATTTGAGGTTTGCACTCTTTTATGAATGATGGTTTGTTTGTATTTTATAAGAAATTTTAGGTTTATAATTACAGATTCCCTTAAGCCAGTACTCTGTTGCCTTAGATTACATATTGCTATTGAAAATCATCAAATGATTGTCATTTTTTTTAAGTTTTATATCTTTTCTCCTTATTGACCTTTAGGATTTTCTCTTTATCTCAAGATTATGTATTTCCAATTTGACAGTTCTTTGTAGAGTTTTGAGTGTGCAATGTGTTTATTGTTTTCTTTTTTAACTTCTCCCAACTATCTGTCAAAGCAAAGCATCAGGGCTTATTTGCAGTTTTGGAAAATTCTTAGTCATGATTTATTTAGACACTGTCTTTCAATCGTTCTCTTTATTCCTTTTTTCTGAATCTGATATTTAGTTGGAACTGCTTGTCAATCCTATATCCTGCCTTTTCTCATGTTTCCAACATTTCATCATTCTCTAAAAATGCCTTCTGTGATATCTCCCTAGTTTTGTCTTCCTTTATATTAAAAATTCTGTTCTCATCTCTATCTGGTGATCAGTTTAACTCACCTAATTAGTGTGTGTGTGTACATGTGTGTGTATGTGTATATACCTTCCTTGTTTTGCAAACTCCTGTTTGCTTTTCTTTTATCATAGAGAGAATTCCATTTTTCATTTTTTTGAGAATGACCTGCTTAGTTCATGAATGAAATTTTTTCTGTGACATTTATTTTTAGGTGTGAATTTTTGTTTGTTGGATCTGCTTGATTCTTTCATGCTACTGAACTTCCATATTTGCTTTTGTAAGTTTTGTTCTTTAATTCCTCTGTGGAAAATTTTTCCAGCTTGTGGTATGCCTTTAATTTTACTTCCACTTTTGCCCTATAAAGTACATGATTCTAAACTGGATATTAGACTCTCCTGACACAAGGATGACAACATTTCAGTCCTCTATTAAGCATGCTAAGACTACTTTTATTTCTGACTATGGGACTTTCTCTAGCACTCAATCATAAGAGGTGCATTTGTCCCTCCAAACTTCATGCGGAGTGCTGCTACATAGAGTTGGATGTTAATATTCCTATATTCAAGTGCCTGTAAAATCCCAGCATTGCTCTGATTTAAGTTTCTTTTGATCTTTAACCCTTTGTCCCTTCTATGAGTTTGATTCCTGGTCCTGATTTACAATGGGCCTTTTACAATATTTAATGTTTGCATTTGCTTTATTAGAAGTTTTATGTTTCCATCAGGTGTTCAATTTGCCATCTTGAACTTTCTTTTCAACAAACACCTAATATATTCTTTTGGTCTGTTAAAGTATGTTAATAAAGGATCACAATGTCAACAATATGTTTGGAGCTGGGATTGTTTGTAAGTGTTCATGAAAGGGAGAAGTTGAGTTGAAGGAAGAGAACACACAGCATAATTGCAATTGTTCTTGTGCTCAAGTGTTGCTATTCTGGGTTCACACAAGGAGGAATCTCAAAAGCACCTTCTTGTCAGTGCAAAGGGATAATGCACACACAGGTTTGTTACACTCCACATTGCCTTTTGCTCTGCTGTTTATCTCACAGTAGAGAAATGTGACCATGTCTTTAGCAAAAGTCAAAAAGGGAAACCAAATGTCTCAAGAATATGTCTCAAGAAAAAAGAAGTGAGAGCATATTTCTGCGTGAAAACGAAGAGGACGTGTGAGGGTCTCATGTGTGCTTGCCTGTGTCAAAAGCCTGATGCCGCCTGCTTTCCTCTTTGTTCTAGATAGCCTCTTAGCTTTTGTATTTTCCATCCCATGGCAGATTTGACCCTAAATGGACAGAACTGCCTCTCAACTTATGAATCCCTCCTCTTGATGGGAGTCTCTTGGAGATTGAGGAATACTCATTTTTATTTCTTTTTAATCATAACCTGAAAAGAGACTTTCATATTAACAAATGTGTAAGTAGTTGATAGATAATTCTAATTAACAGTCTGTGGTAGACGTTGCTTTGGGAATGGGATTGATTTCATTATTTGAAGTCTTTCCTTTAATGTGCTGATTGTTTTTTCTCTTCAAGTCTAGTTGGATCTAATTGAAACCGGTAGATGGGAAGCATCCAGAAAATACTACTAAGCAGGGAGAATAAGAAAAAAAAAATGACCGAATAAAGAAATATCTAAGATAAATGAGTTAACTTTTCCATTTTGACACACTTTTAATGACCTTTTTTCAAAAAGGAGTTACCTGAAAATCACAGCAACTGAAAGATATCTTATCCTGGAAAAGGTGGTAGAAATTTCCAGCAAATCGTATACACTGAGGTTGTTCTCATCATGGCCATATAAAGATAAGAGTTATTTTACCTCTTTAAAAGTATGTTCCTACATGTAAACAGAGAGCAACGAAATCAGCCACACTGTGTGTGGAGTACCTGGCTCATAGTGAACTCCCAATGTCATCATTTTCTCAGGGACAATGTTGCTCACCAAGGTCTGTCTCCCTTGCCCAGATTTAATAGTAAAATAAAGATTAAAAAAAAAATGAGTGCACTCTGGTGGCTCAGTTAATAAGTCTGTGGCTCCGGCATAGTCCATGTAAAGCCCAGGGACCTGAGTTTATGATCTGGGGCTAGGTGTGGGGGACAATCAAAATGAACAACTAAATAAATACTTATTCCTTCTCTCCTACTTTAAAAAATTAACAACACTATCAATGCATATACTAGTTTAAAAAATGTAATGCAGTCCCCAGGAACTGTAACTGACTCCTGTCCAAGTGCACAGAAGCAGAGTGAAGAATTGGACTATGTGAAGTGATGAATTATAAGTAAATGTATTGTGGCACTCTTTTGGCAATGTACGCATATATAAGACCATTAATTGTATACCTGAAACTAGTACAATGCATATGTCAACAATATCCCAATAACACTAGGAAAAAAAACTAGACTATAACAAGAACAAGAGCAAAAATCCCTAAAAAATCTGGCATTATAAGGTGTGATGAATTACTAAAAAAGGTGGTATACTATTTCCAAAAAATCTTTCAGAGACTCCATAAGATTATATGGACACATGGGATGTAGAATGGCTCCCTGAATTCAAATTTTTCTGACCTCTTCCTATCTCTTCAACTTTATCAGTTTTCACACCCAAACTCTCTTCTCCATATAATGCCTCTATATTAATTTTACTCTCTTTCTTGTAACTCCCTTCTGCTCATGTTTTCCTTCAATCCATCCAAAATTAATAAAAAACTGTAGTAACAATAATAAGAAACATTCAGACAATTACCATGATTAGAGAGTAGATGTTGACCATACATTTAACATACATGTGATCTCTCAACAGTAATCCAATGTAGGTTTAATTCTACCAGATTTGGAGATAAAGAAATGGAAGCGCATTCATTTCAGAAAGTCTAACTTGATGCCATTTACTGACTGGTAGAGACAGAATTTGAACAGATAGTCTAACACATCTGTAGCCTATGCTTAACATAACTCTAATCTAGTGCCTCTTGTAAAATAAAATAATAACATCCACTGACTATTGTGTCAGATGCCAGATATTCTCACATTCTCTCGTTCATATAATGAGTGTTTTCTCCCATCCTAAAGGTAAGAAAACAGATCATATAAATAATTTACACAAGGTCAAACAATCAATAACTAACAGATTTAACCTCAACTATGCCTCATTATAATGCTATATATCTTTTCCCTGTATAAAACCTCAACTATATTTATAAGTCAAGTATTTCCAAGAAGTCATCTCTAAATTAGACTTTCTTTCTTATAAATGTGAGTGTATTTTATCTTCACATTTTGGAAGTTGAAAATAAATGGTGAATTATTGAGTATTTCCTCTATGACACATATTTTCATAATTTCAAGATTTTTTTTAATCCTCACTGAGATTGGAGACACATGAGGCATGTGCAGGAGATGTATTTCTTTTGTATTGCATGGAAGACCATTGGACATAAAGTTTAGAATTTTGTCTTTTCTAAACTGATTGGTTTATTATTACTAAATTCCAGCAAGTTTGCTCATATCTTTATCGCAGAGAATTTTGTATATAGCAAGAATATTTCTGGATCACAGCATCATATACATAAGAAAATGTCACCAAATTGAAGAAAGAAAAGAGACTGCTTTTATAGGTGAATTAGTAAGAAAGCTGCCAAAGGCCCCATTCCTAACAGATCAGAGGTCTATGAAATTTCAGCTGATGTCTTGAGTGAGAACCTGCCTAGCATCCATGTATACAGACATGAAGGTGGGCATTTCTTGAGCATCTGGCTATGTGTGAGGTACTCATTTATAGGAATTTCATCTCTTAGATTCAAGATCAAGTTTACATCTTCCAAGAAGTCTCCCAGATAACCTCCCTCCACATAGGTCATGTTCATCTGTTTGGTGTTCTTCTAAGAATGTGTTCTTTTCTTCAAGGAGTCCCTTTCCTATGCAATTGAGCAGATATCAGTGCAAATGTTAGATTAATGTCTCCTTTTCATCTACTACAAAGCATCAGAGAATAGAGATGAACATTTTTGCTCTTTATTCTATGCCCATCACCTGGGAGTATAAAATCCTAGGTGGTCAACAACTATTTGTTCAATGAAAGAATACATGAGTTAATGAAACCTTTTGACATCCTAGATAACCTGTCGCTAGAGTAGAGATGGTAATCTTTGGTTCAGAAAGTTGTGATGGAAATATGATGAGATGAGCAATTAAGTGCCTAGAATGTTGTTCTCAATGAGAGTTCCTTTTCCCTTCAGCACTAGCCATCAGCTCCTTAACCTCCACTGGCAGATAGAGGCTGTACTCACTCTGGTAATAAACACCACAGGAGGTGACAAGGGCATAGGGACCAGGTTTGCATTTCAAGTTCCATTTATTCTACTTCCGAGTGTGAGGACTTAAGCGAGTTGCTCTCTGACCTTTATTTTCCAGTCTTAAAAGTGGAATTAGGTGAGCCCTTCTGATCTAATGGCTGTCTGCTGCTTCCTGCCAGGCACAGTCCAGGTACATCCCAAGACTCCAGGTCTCGGGGCTGGCCAGGAAACAACTACGATAAACTAAAAAAAAAACTTTAAAAAATATCTCTTCTTCCTCTCTTTTCCCGCCTGCCTAGCTACTACTCTCCTTTATTCCTGCCTGCACCTTTCCTTTAAAAAACAATGAATTAATACTCCATATAAAATTCTCACCAATGCCTCACAAATAAACATATTTGTAGACAGTGTTATTATTATCACTATTGTGTCCTTCTGAGCTACCCGATGAAAGTTCTCACTTCCTATGTGATCTACCCGGTTTTTTCCATTTTCTATACCTGGTTCTAAAATTTGCCTTCATGGTCCTTTCCTTTTACCTACTGATGTATCCCCTTGTAGGACCAGAGAGGAATGAGAGAGAGAGAGATCAAAACACTGTGCAAGGGCCATACTTGAAGCTGGGTGAATTCTGTAATTTGTTGGCCCCAAATTTCAGATTTCTTGAATCCATCTAAGGCCAATACTTTTCACCATTCTAGGCCTCAGAGGCATCTGTGAGTTTTAAATCTGCTTTTATATTTGTGACATGGAAAAAAATACAAAAGCAAAAACAAAAAGAAAAAGCCCTCAAAGCTGTAGAGGGGTATGCTTTGTATTGTTAAATATACATAGTCTTTACGTTCTGCTGTGACTTGCACTGGTCGCTTTTGATTTTCAATGTCTTTGATTCACATTGCTGCATGTTTTTCATGCCTCAGTCTACATGGTATCACACACACCCACCTACCCACCGTCGGGGGTCTCCGCGCCCTTCACCACCACCTTATTAACTCCTTCCTTCCCTTAGTCCCTCCCCTCTCCTCATTCTTGCTAGTCACAGCCTTGCTGGATTTTACATTTCCATTCACAATTTCTAGCTGGACAAAGGAAAACAGTAACATAGAAGGGCCTGGTCCACTCACCTCCCCACCTAGTCACATTCTCTCCTCCCTCACACACACACGCATGTGCTCGTGTGCACACTCACACACACGCTCTCTCAAAACACACACACTCACTTTATGGCCCTCTCTGTGACCATTTGACAGTTCTCTCTCAGCTCTAATCTTGAAGGTCAACAAGTGTCCTCACCAGCATTTTAATATGCCTCCCACACCTGCCAGCTCAATTCAAGACCCCCGGACAGGATTTTTAACCCAACAAGCTTGACTGGGGTCTGGGCAATAGGCCTGGCAATATAAACAGGTGCTGCTTTTATGTTGGTATTGGATTTATACATGGATATCTGAATCAGGGAATTTGAAGTTGGGGAATGCCAAGGAAAAGCACAATCTTTTCATTTTCTAGCATGACAAAGAATTTTTAAGTGAATTCTGATTGCCTTCCCAACATGTATTTGCTTTTTGGTCACTGTATTATTTTTGTTTCACCATGCTTTAACATATAATATTTTTCTTGACATCGTTAGTTTGATATCTCCTTTTCATACATTGTATGCCTATTAAAGTCCCGTGAAAGATTCCTTAAATTGATCCCTGATATGTAGAGCTGAGAGGGTGCTGAAGAATTGTGACAGGGATATCATAACCCTAGTGGGACTGGGCATCTAGGTCTAACTAGGGTGTAATGTTAAAATAAAAGTTCTCACTTTATGAACTCTATGCATTTCCTCATTCTTGCATTCCTATTTCTAAAGGAACAAAAAGAGAAAATGAATGTTCTTGCTGCAGCTTCAGTTATCACTGCTGTGCTTGAAGACCCACAGGCCCTAAATTTGCTCTACTGACCGGACATTTCTGAAATAGTACTACTATCAGGTAGATCAGATTGTTGGCAAAAACTTTGGCACCAATGAGACTCAACAAATACATTTCATCACACTGACCCTGCATGGACAGCAACGATGTGGATAACCTCATGGGAATGGAAGTTGAGAAAGAGCTATTTCAAGGTTGCCAGTGCCTTAATCTCTGCTCTGTTCAAAATGCAAACGTGCTGCCTTTTATGCTCATAGTAAAACAAATCTGAGGGAGTTTTAAATCTTCAGCATGGGAAGGCAGAGAGAAAAATGAACCAGAGGAATCTTAGAAAAATTATCTACACTTACAATTGAGAGAAGAAAGTGAATGAACACTTTCTGTAAAAAAAAATAAATAAAGGGAAAAAAATTGGAAATTTACCCAACCTCAATTAGAGGAGGGCAAAAAATAACTTTTATTTGAAACACCAACACTCACTTCTTTGTTAAGGAAAACTACAGCAACACCCTGCAGACTTGAAGGCTCCTAAGTTATCAGACAACTGTTTCCTGGGAATATGCTCAGCCATTCCACACAGTCTGCTTAATAAAGGCAGAATGAGCAGTGCAAATAAATTCTGTAAAATGGATGAATGTTCCATGCTTTGTCCTAACAACTATGATATTGATGTAATGGAAATTTCAGAGTAGGCCTGATCAGCTCGGTCCGAACAGAACTGGATGGCTTCCAAGTGGCGACCCTGACTTTTCTTTCCACAGCAAAGGAATCTCCCAGTCAAAGCCTCTGTGTGCTAACCGACCTGCTGGAAGATGGCCTCCTGCAGAGATGCTCCTTCCACCCAGACCCATATTTGGATATCACTGGAAGATAGGGAAGTAGAGCACATCTGCAAGGACACTGGACTGAGACTTACTTATCTTGACACTAGTTTTCTAGAGAAACCGTGGCATGGATTTGCTAGCCTTGATCTCCCTGCTATCTGTGACAAGTCTCTGTCTGTGACCTTGAGACCCTTCTGTCCTATCTCATCCATGCTGGTAGCTGCTAAGGTGGGAGTGAGAAAAGAATGGAGCCCCAAGTGGTTTTCAGAATTTTGGGAGAGAGGTCTTTACCCCCTTTCTCTGTTAGTCATTACTAAATGATGATTCTCAATGGACAATTTAAACAGTGTGGTAGCTTTGTTATAACTATATAGAGTAATTCCAAACCTATTGAACGATTTTTTTATTATGATTTATTTGTGTTCCTTAATTGAAACAAAATGGTACAGCATTCTACAATAATGGTACCAAGCCCTACAGCTTATAATAATGTGCAGTGCTACTTTGCTTTTTTTTTGTTATTGTCGTTGTTTTGTTTTTCCTTTTATGAGGTCTGGCTATTTAAGTTCGTCCTAACTACTTGTATGTCGGAGTGTGACATTCCAGATTGGATAAAATGGAGAGAGCCTCGCAATGCTCATTTCTAAATCCAATCCTCACAGCCTTGTTATCTTTGTTAGAGCAACCTAGTAACTGCTTCCTCGATGTTTTAATTTAGATTTCTGAGATACACAAGGAATTTAGATGTTATCCCCCCCACCCCACCTTAAAAACGTGGCAACGCCTCACTGTTTCTAGGACAAGCTAAAAAGAAACAGATCAAGCGGCAGCAAAGCCCTGAAATGTTATTCTAAGTGGTTTTCAGATTTCAGTCCTTCTGTACAGTAGTTGGGCCTCACTCAGGGATATACTGCTCAAAAACAGTCTTGGCCAAAGGATTAAGATGATGCTCATATAATGATAAACAGGAGGCAACTAATTGTTTCAATTGTTCCAATTCTGTAGTTTGAGAGGGTTGTAAATGAAAAAGAAAAATGAGAACAACTATTTCTTTGACTATAAATCTCGAAGACAAACATTTTTTTTCAAGGTCCTTGCACAATACATCTTTTCATAAGATGTTTTTAGAAACATCTACTGCTGTGTGTATTTAGGTTAAAGCATTGTTTTGGGTAGAATTGAAAAGGGTGACCGAGTCATCCTCTGATTGGATGCTTGGTGCTTTCCAGATGAAGAATTGCTCGTGCCTGCTTGCCCAGATTTCTACGGCAAAAAATCATTGCAGCAAATCCAGCCATCCATGCTTGGACTCCAAAGCCCCTTTGCATCCTCCCTCCCCCCACCCCCGCCCCTCTCAACAAATTTTGTCTTAGAGAAAGTCAGGTGTCCCTGGTTCCTGTATCTGGACACTGAACCAGATACCCCATCCAAATTTGGGAAAGACAAAGCACTATTGTGATAGGATAAATGCTTCCTTCTCCAGCAGCATTTGCAGTTTCACTCTCTTTGTTTCTCAGTTCACTGCTTTGGTGAGGTCTCTAGCAGCTGACAAACAGAGCCTAAAATTTAAGACAGTCTGCAAAGGTCAAGTCCACTTTCCTGGCTTTTTTTTTTTTTTTTTTTTTTTTGGTGAAAGAATTGCCCAGGCAGCTTGCCTTGAAAAAGTAACAAAGCAAAACAAAAGACTCTTAAGCATTTATCTCATGGAATTCTTTTGCGTCCTCCACAACATCCTTCTATTGAGGGTGACTGTCACATTTGTGAGCTCCATGGTCAACAGAATCTTCACTGAGCTTGGATTCTGAGATGATTAAAAAAGAAAAAAGAAAAGTATGTTTCAAATCTTCAAAAAGAAAACAGAAGAAAGGGGGAAAGAAGCAGAAATCCAAATAAGAGAAAGGACAAAGAGAGTGGGGGTAACACAAAGAAAAACATGATACTTGCTTTCTAAGCCAACTTCTAAGTGTAGAGCACTCCCAGTTAATTTTAAAAGCTAATTGCCAGCCTAACTCTTGTGATCTTTGTAGGAAAATCCAATAAAGCTGTCAAAAGGCGTCAGTATTAAGTGTTTTGTGCTCAGGAGATATCAATTTGTTTGCTTGTGAATGAGGTTAGGGCTTCCATCTTCTAGTTACCCTTTGCGGTTTAGTTTTTATGCATAAATATCATATTTTTCAATTATTTAAGTAAAGGAACCAGTTAGAGTTTTTACATATTTGAGCTGACAGAATCTGCAAGGAAGAGAAGACCCATTATCTTCCTTTAACTTTCTCCTCAGTCTGTAACTATATCCTTTCCATCCCTTCTCCGCACCCTCCCCAAAAGAATTTCATGTTGGAAACACAGTAGTAACTGCAGTTAGTGAGTTTTTGTTTTTTCTTGTGTGCTCATGCACATGTGCGCATGCGCGCGCTTGCGTGTGTATAGTGTATTGTATGTGTGTGTAGAGCAATGGGTACCTTTTTAAAAAAGATTCCCTGATATAGTAAGTCCCACCACAAGGACTTGCCTGTGAGGCATACCAAACGGGGTAAGGTACCAGGCCAGAAAGGCAAGAATTAAATCCCATGATACCGAAAAGCGAAGAAAGAAAAGATCGCAGCATCAAAAATCTTTATTTGGAGACAAAGCTGAGTGTTACGGAGAAAGAAGGGAGTCCTTCGAAAAAGGAACTTTTCTTTTTACCTCCTTTCTGTCTATAAGAAACAAAGGAAAGCCAGAACTGTTCACTACACAGTACATGGCCTGCGGACATTCCTAGTCTGTGTCAGCAGTATGCTCATCTTTCCTGATGAACTTTCAAAACGTTTCAGGGGGAAAAAAGTGGAATTCTGTTTTTTTAACTATTTGTGTCAATTTTCTGTATTGACTAGATTTTTAAATTTTGACTTCCTGTGCCATGTACATTACCCTGTAAAATTGTCTTTAAAAACAATCACTGATATGCCCTCTGCTCTCATCAGATACTATATATGACCTCAATGGTCTTACATTGAATGGAAAATAAATCCATTACTCTAATGCATAAACTGGAACAATGTTAGATAGTTTGCATGAGACCAATGTTACCATAAGGTGGGAATTCCAGCCTTAGGGATTTAACTGTCTAGTCCAATGGTACAAGTGGTCAGGCACTAATTCAATGTTGGTCAATCAGTGCCCAGGGCATGTGAAAAGATTTTGGTTTGCTTGCTCAATATCCATTGTCCTTGTTTTAATAATAACTCATACTTCCTTAGGGAGCTAACTACTCAATCCGAATATTCCCTACTGCTCTCTCCACAGTCCCACCCACCCCCAGCCACTGTATGGTTTGAGGGAAACTGTCTCCACTTTCAACTGCCAAGATGAGCTTCTGACCCAGGATTGAACAACAAGCGTGTTTATCCCATTGGCCATAGTCATTGGTCCATGGCTAAACATTAAATCAAAAAAGGAAAGCAAACACAGCACAAGACTTCTGTGGAAAAGACTAAGGAATGTTGAGATAATTGTCTACAGTATGGGTGTTAAGCTTCTAGAAAGCCGCCATCTTGCCATCAAGAAGGGAGTAAAAGGATTAGAAAGCAGAAAGAAATGGAAAGCTTCAGGATACTTTTTGGAAATTGAGCCAGCAAAACTTGCCAAGTTGACAAGATATTTTTATGGCTTGGATATGTGATGAGAGAAGGGAAGACTTGAATATGCCCTAGATTTTTTTCAGCTGAAAATTTGTGTAGACAGTGTCGCCATTTACTGAACTCAGGAAAGATTGAATGAGACAGAAGACTAAAGGGAAAAATCAAGTATTCTAGTTTTATCAAGCTAAGTTTGAAATGTCTTTCAGACTTTCCAGTGACGATGCCAATATGGAGATCTGTTTGAGAGAGAGAGTTTGAATAGATAGATGTGGGAACCATTACTGTTTGCGGCCTTTAAAGCCATCGTGTTGGATGAGATATCTAAACTGAGGTCTTGAGTGAGGAGGATCTGACAGACAGACCAAAAAGTGAAATACTTTAATGGCTCCTCCAGGCTCTCAGAATAAAATCCAAGCTTCTTTACATATTAAACAATTCATGATCTGTCTCTTGGTATCTTTCCAGCTTCTCTCCCTAACCCTTTCCTGTACCCTGCATTCCAGGCACTTTATCTCTCTGCAAGTACTTTGAGCAAACTCAGTTTTCCCCCAGGGCTCTGAATTACTCTGTCTTGACTGTTGCAAATGTTCTTCAAGCTTACTGCAATGTACCTTTTGTTTTTCACAGCTCTATTTAAAAGTCACTGCTTTTTTGGACTCCCTTCCCAAGTTTGGGCTGGATCATACTTAGGTGTTCCTCTTGCCAGTGTGTTATTTTTATCAGTCTATTTCTCTGTCTCTTCTACTAGATAGCAAGCTCTTTGGTATGAGGGACTTTATGATTTATATACTTGAAATCCGTAATGGTAACTAGCTCTTGTAATTACTTGATTTACTGCCACATTGATTTGTTTGCAATTGAGATCTCTCACCCCACAAGATAGTCCAGTATTCTGGATGTGAATCATCTGGTATTAGGGTTCTGAAATAGTAGCATGCATCAGAAATAATCCTGGAAGGCTTATGCAGATACCTAAGCTCCACCCCTTAGAGTTTATAATTTAGTAGGTCTTGGGTGGAACTTGGAATTTGCATTTTTAGCATCTTCTCAGATGGTACTGAAACTGCTGATCTAAGGTCTACACATTGAGAATCACTGTTCTAGGATATCCACCTAGAAAATTATTATCAGGGCCCACTCATGCCTACCTTATGATGATTTTGTCAATCCTAAAACTTGGAGATGTTTCAAATCTGGACTAAATGATCTTACAGTGTGATACCAGATAGCCACCGCTAAGCTTTTTCTGTTGCCCAAGTGAAATATACATACGTCATGCAACAGTTCTTTAAAGTTCTCCCGTGAAAACTGCATTGAAGCATTATTTTTGGTTGAGCCTGGAAAGTAATATAATTCATTAATTTAATAATATAATATATTATAATATAATATAATAATATAATTTCCCTATGCCTCGAGTTGTATACAGAGGTGCCCAGTGCCAACTTTGTGTTGTTGTTTTATTGTTAAGTTAGGTCAGCACACAAATCAGATATTTCCTGTGAATTAATAACTCTGTGTGACTAGTATGGATTACTGGAAATTTAATCTGCATCACATACCTCATATAAGTACCTGAAGTCCTCTTGGCCTGACTTCTTAATCCAGTCACTGCCACAGCGACCAATTTTGTTAGGTTTCAACCAGCTTTGTTGAGGTATGATCTGATCATCCAGATTCCTTGTGCCCAGAGCTTTGCTGACACTGGTAAGGGGCACCTGCAACCTCTCCTTCTGGACTCATTCTCATACAACCCTGAAGTTTAGAGCTTCAATGGTTAATCATTTTTCCTTTTTGTCCTTGGACACGCATTTCATAAAACTCCTTATAAGTTCCCCTGAGACTTCTGGAGATGGCCGATTTGATAATGCTTGCCTGAATTTACTTTCCCTTGTTCCATGATACTTCCTACACCTTCACTCTCTGGGATCAAATGATCAAATACAATACTTTAAAAGAAGCTACTTTTCTCAACTTTGGGAAGAGTTCAGCCTCAATGATAATTCAAAGTAAAAAAAGTTGTATTGGCAGACGAAGGTTTTCCTTTAGGATCTATCTAAGACCTACGTGCATTGCAAAACCAAACCAGATAGACATGTGAAATGGAAATTGAAGTGATAGTTTTTCACTGAACTACAGGCCTGATACTTCTAAATGAAGTGGTTTGAAAGTAACCCTCTGTGCAAGTTTGGAGTACTATTTAGGAGATTCAGGGCTGTTTTGAGAGGTCATGTAACAAACTTATTGTCCAGAGAGAAATGAAAGTTATCTCTGCCCCAGACTTTGGAGATTTGGAGACAAGAGATAGAGATAGTAAAATTCTGAAAGAAGGAAAGAATGGAGAAGAGAAGGAAGCACTTTCGTTTTGTTGGCTGTTTCACCCAGCCCCAGGTGAAGAACCTAGGTCCTTGGGATTTACGTGATCTATGCCCCAGCCATAGGCTTAGCTTGGGAACCACCAAGGTACACTGGATTGTTTTTCAGATGATATGACTTTGAACTGAAACTTGAAGGAATTTCTAACTTAAATGATGAGAAGTTATTAGGATGATTACATTTCTTTCATTTATTTAACAACCTCAAACTTCAAAGCATGCTGCAATACCAGGTGACTTTCTCAGTCAACTTGGGAGTTAGATGAGGTAGGTAATTGTTGCTTTATTTACAAAATAAAATAACTAAAGTTGAACTTGTTTATTTATGCTCCCTCCACTTCCAAAAAGGCCTATCTTCTAGTTTTGAAAATTCCGTGATTTTATTTTAAGGGTAAAGAAATTGAGGAATTAAGTAGTTAACTTCAACTATCAATTCCAGTTATTGTGAAAGAAGAAAAGGAGAATCCAGATCTTCTGTCTTCCAGGTTAGCCACCTTTTAAAAATACCATTGAAGGTGACAGGTTGACAAGACCCCAATACATTCAGGCCAAAGCCTCACAGTGGTAATTCGTGGAGCCCACCACTTTTCAAGAAAGGCTTCAAGGGAACATGTCTTACCTGCCGAAAGATTGCTGCAGTAATTGTAAGTCACTGTAACAGTGTTCCAGACTGCTAGAATCACCACTTCTAATAATAAAGCAGGACAGGAAACACTGAACATTTACATTGAATACTGGCCTGCCTTGAAAATGATTTTATATAGACTGAAGATTATTTGCTTGCTTGTAATTACTTTCTAAAGCAAACACAGTTCATGAAGATTTGTCACTATTGTCTTGTCTAATTGGCTCTATTTCCATGGCAGTCAGATCTCCCACACACAGGACATGCCCTCCTGCTTACGCTGGAGGGCATGCAGAATACGGTTCCCACATGGGGTGGCCAGATGTCCTGGATTAACCAAAATGACACAGGAGCTGGAGCTACTGTTGCCTGGTTGTGTGCAGACATTCTGGAGGGAGTGTCCTTCGGAGCAAGGTTCTTGGAACTCTTTGAAGGGGAGACACTCAGGCCTTTCACCATTTTAGTCTCAGGAGGATCAGGAATGAAGCTCTCTGGGCCAGCCCTGGGAGTAGTCGATTGCTTTTGTTTGAAAGGAAATGTTTTCAATTCTATAAAGAGCTTTCTTTTAATCCCAAGAAGAAAGGAATGATACAAGTTTACACATTTTGTAAGACTCCTGAAGGGGGCATTCCTGAAAGTTTGCCACTTGGGATAGATTACTAAGAGATTCCAAGGAGAGGAGGAAAGAGGGAGGGAAGGCAGGGACAATAGGTACTGACCCAGAGGAGACATTGTCATCCACACATTAACACAGGAAAGAGTTCTCAGAGAGCAAGAGGGGGAATTTGGGACCCTGGCAGAAATTCTAGCTTGTAGTGTCATATATTTACTGAGCTTCTCCAGGGCCGACAGGCACTCTTGGAGTCATCATTAATCACTGCTTCTCCTTCTGAAGACGAAATATGTTTTCTATAAGCCAGTTCTTATGAATAGGGCTGATTACAAAGCTGTAAAAGTCAGACATGAATTAGTGTACAGAGTCCCCAAAGTCCCTGAATGCCACACCAAGGCAGGACTTTTAAGTGCAATTATGACTTCTGGAACCAGCATAACATGATGTTCTGCATTTGAAAATCTGGGAAAGTATCTGCATGAATTTCTTATTCCATTTGCTATTTGCATACTTGCAAAATGTAAAAACCTGCTTTGGCATATGTCAGAGAAACTATAAAATCCTTTTCCGAATAATGAAAACAAAAAAATGCAAAATGCAGTGTAAATATTTGTGTTAAAACCTTGATAAGGCCAGTGCCACTTTTTTTTTTTTCCTTTTTGTTAATAGTTAATAATACTCTTCTTAGTGTAATCATTTTAATGGACAGATAGGAGGGAAAATGTCAATTACTCTTAACTTATTTGGGAAATTCTGCTCTAATTAAACAGCAGAACTAAACCTTTGCCTTAGCCAATCAGGTTTTAGCACAAGTTAGACTCTTACGGTTTTCTGAAGGACTGTGGGTTAGAGCAAAGCTGAAACTCTAATGGAGACTCTCTGTCCTGCCACTCACTGCCTGTCCCCTGCTCATCACAGCAACTTTCTTTGAATTTCAGTGGGTAATTTTGTATATATTTTCCTTAATGAAGGCTGTGCAGACTTATTCTGCTTTATTTACTTGAGGTCTCGACATAGTTGCTTTGTTGTCAAGTCTTTACTCTCTGACAGTTAGACATGAGTACGTAGGGGTAACTGGTATGAGAGGGCATTTAATTGGATTTTGATGTTCTTTTTCTTTTGAATTAGGTTTTCCAGGCATAGAGATAGTAACTACCTTGAGACCAAAGTTTCAGGTTCTTTTGTTTATACAGGAAATGAGCATAAGCGATATTTAAATGACTAGCAATAGATGGATGAGTAAAGTGGAGAATTTGAAAAACACACGTTGAGCAATGACTTTTGGGAAGTCCTATATTTACTAAGCATGCAAGCATCACCTGCCCCAGGCTGCTGGGAGCACCACGGCTATGCAGATGAATCAAATATGGCTCTTCAGGACAAAAGACACATAAAGGGCTCCAATTCTGGATGTGGACGGTCATACAGTAAGAGTAGACTTGAACTACAGAGCAATGTTTCAGGGACCCGAGCTTGGCACTGAGCATCTCAACCATGAGGAGGTTGAAACAGGTTCTCCATAAATAGGCACTCATTTCTGCTATCAGAAAATTTGGATCTTTTCTGGGGACAAAGGGCATGGCTCTGAAGTTCCTGAACCCAGGACTTTCACAATACTCGGAGTCATGGTTTACCAACACTATTTAAAAATAACCTTTCCCTTAATTCCAAATGTAATGACATCCAGGTTCATTAAAGAAAACTTTTCACTCAGCTGATATCAGCTGTCCCTATTACTCTAGTTAGTGTACTTTAGACATTCTAGTGACTATTATCTACCGTGCTGATTGTGCAAAGAGTGTGCCCAATCTATGGACTAAGCAGTTCTCCTTTGAGGTTGTCTGGTGCCAAATATCTGTCCAGAAGAGATGGTGATGATTAACTGAGTAGGAATTTGACCTGGAGAGAGAGTTGACTACTCACAGTAAGGGCAGAGACTGACAAACATAGCAAGAGAAGCAGAGGCCAGAGAGTGGCTGGACCAGCATGATGGAAAACAGGAAAAATAAACCAAGAATCATTACAAAGATAGGTGAAATTTATTGTTTATTGTATGCCAGACACTATTCTACATGTGCTTTACATCGGTTAGCTTACAAATTTCACAGCAGCTCTGAGGAGTAGAATTATTTTCTGCATTTTACAAATGAGAAAATGGAAAACCAGAGACTTATTAATTAGTCTAAGGTAACTCTGATAGGAAGTGACATGGCTAAGTTACAAACTCAAATACTCTAGAACTCAAGCTCTTATATTTTACTCTCCAGCAATGGAATACATATATGTGCATACATATGTGTGTTGTGTATATATATATATATATATATATGTAAAATGTGTGTATGTGTGTATGCACATCTCTGTATGTATGTGATGTATATGCATATATTGATAAATCATCAGGGGAAACCGACTGGGGAGAGGGTGATCAGATACCTCAAGCCAATAGAATAAGAAAACACTTCAAGTTCCTCAACCATGTCTCATGACCAGGGTAGCAGCCACTGTTCCTGCCAAGTCTTGGGTAAGTGATCAGCCACCCTTGTTTTTCCAGAATGTTCCTCATTTCAAACTGAAATTCCCTGTTTGATAGGATCTTGGTCTTTTTCATTTCTGTGCCTCTCCTAACAATAGGATCTTGCTAATTAAAAAAGTGTCACTGTCTGTCTTCTTTGTAATCTTAAAACAACTTGAATAACATCTGTGCTTCTGGTAACTAGACTCCCTTTGCAAATCTTCTCTCCTCAGCCCTTCGTTGTTCATCTATTCCTTTTGATGGTACTGGCCAATTGAAAATAGAATCCCCTTCCTTTATCTCCTCTCTCTCTATAGGGTTCCCTTCAGGTTTTGATCCCACCTCTTGGAAATACTGATTGACCACACATGGACAAAGACCTTGCCTCATAGATCACCCCACCTGATCCCTTTTGAGTCACTGAGGTAGGCAGGGAAGGGAACCCATTTGGAGATTTAACTATGGGATGCATTAATTCCATCTTCACATCCAATGTAGAAATTCCCTCATCGCTGGCTCCTGTGTTCCAACACCTGCGTGCTGAATTATTCTTTTCATTTTCCACAGCTTTAATTTTTAGAAAGTTCTCCCATCTGTTAATATGAAATATGATAAAACCTGGTTTTGCTTTCTAAAGCCACTGAAATTAAAGTTTGCACTAATAAAATATGGTCTCCTCAAGGAAGAGGAGGTCTTATTGTCTGGGAAGAAGGATAAGTTTCCATGATGATATGATATACAAGCTATATACATGCAAATATAGGATATGGTTTTTGAAGCAAAGTGAGAATCTCAGCAAAAACTGCAGGCATGCTCATTTTTCAGCTGAGCTCTCTGTGGTTCAGGGAAAGAGCAAGACTTGTATCTAGAGAAAAAAAAGCCAATGAAGATACAGTGCAAGCACAGCAAGGAGTATGGGTAATGAATAAAGCAACTCAAAAACTGAAGTCCACTTGACCAATACAAAGACTTGTGGAAGGACTTTCTGTAAAACTAACTGGGGACAAATTCCAGCTAAAGTCACCAGTGGTATTACCTTTATTTAACCTACTTAGTTGACCTCACAATAAAACTCTTTTCTCAAAACCTGGAGCCATAGGACTGGTTTTTATGCATCTCGAGTCATGAATGCTTACAGGCTAATGCAATCTTGAAAGCGTAACAGGGGGCTGTCTAGGGGGTGGGAGGGCACAAGGTATCATGATCCATGAAGTAGAGAGCGAGGAACCTAAGTTAATTGGTCCTGGAGGAGAGAAGACTTGGGAGAATTATCACCACAGCTTTCAAATACAATGTATACTCTCTATAGAAGTGTTAAGGAAATTACAAAAAAAAAGGTACTATACTTGTTGATTAGTTTTACTCCATAAAAATTTGAAAAAATGTAAAAAGTTGAGAAAAAGTTACTTTTTTCATCTGAGTAACAATATTTTATTTAAAATTATTGAAATTTCTTCCATGAATTTTTAAAAAATTGAGATCATATTGCCTATGCAATTTTCTATTCCTAATGTTATGCTATTGACATTTCCTTTTGTTATTAAAAACTTTCATAAACTTTATTAAAAAGCAGCATTATATTGCATTTTGTAGATAATCCATAATTTACCTCGTCATTCCTGTATTAAACATTTGAGTTGTTTCCAGTCACTTATGTAATGTTACTGTGATGAAAAAAAAAATCAAACATTCATCATTTGTTGCTGTTGGTGAATAATTTCCTTCATATATAATCTAAAAATAAAATTATTTGGTCAGAGAATATGATTGTTGATAAAATTGCAAAATGCCTTTCAAGAAAACTGTCTAAATTAGCAAAACACAGCATGCATATACATATACATTTCAAACAACCCTCATCCGTAAAAGATATTATCATACTAAAATTTGCTAATTTTATAAATGTAACTTTGTTATAATTTTAAGTTCATTGAAAGTATTAAAGTAAAAAACCATAATATATATGAACAATTGCCATGCAAGAAATAAAAGGTCTAATAAAGCAATAACAAATACAAGTTTTAGATTTTCTTAATACTCAATGTTCCCTTCTGCTCTCAAACACATATCAGATTGAGCCATAGGCAAGCTTTTTTAAATGTTCAAAAGAAAACTTTTTCTGATGCTTTCTCAATCATCTAAGAGCACAAATTTGAGGAAAAGGTGACATCACAATTACTTTTTATAAAGAAAAGACAAGGACAAACATCCGAAGAGGCCACTCATAAAAATTAAGTTTATTGTTTAAATATATAATCAAGTAACTTATTGAAAGAATAATAGCACCAAGTCAAGTAGGATTTATTAAAAAAGACAAGGGAATTTAATATTGAGGACTTGACTAATCCCATTTATCAGTAGAGAAAATTCGTATGATTATATTAATGGATAATAAAAAGGCATTTGGTAAAGTTTAACATCAATTTTTAATGAAAATTGTCAGCTTGGAATGTCAAAATATATCATAATATGATAGAGAAAATATATCTCAAACCCATATCCAATATGAAAAACAGTGATAAAATATTCAAGAACATGTATTATTATTTCCAGACAATATAGCTGTTTACACAGAAAACCTGAGAGTAATGTGAAAACAAAACGAATGTCCGCATGAGTAAGACAAGTAAATGAAATGGCCTATTATTTTTATTAGTTTCATTTAGGAGAAGAAACAGCCTGGTAGTTCAGCTCTGGGTGTTTTGTTAAGCTATGTTGGTGTGTGTTGAAGAGTAGCCAGTCCTCACCACAATGTCCACTTTAGTCAATGGCTAAAACAATAGTTTTGTGGTTCAAAAGTCAGTCTTCTGGCTTAATGGTTCTTCTCATGGCTTCTTCCTCAAAGACTGGTGACCAGACTACTGATTTCTCTGCAACAAACAACGAAGTGGGGCCAAAAAGGATCTTAGAAGCAGTAGTAACAAAACATAGAACACCAAAGCCTAAAGTTAAGATATATGAAGGATTTACATATCTGAAACTTTAGTCACTATAGAGAGACACGTTTTGTTATGTATAGGGAGCTCTGATTTGGAGAAAGCAAATGGTAAGGAAATGCCGATAATATTTTGAATATAGCAAGGCAAGTGCTTTCATTCTCTCAAACTGAAGTCATTGTCTTTTAGTGTGAGATCTTGATGATGGAACTCAGAATGGAATTTTCAGTTCTGAAAATGATATTAGTCTCTAATATTGTGCCAAGTCAGCATGTGGGTGGTAAGGAGAGGGCTAGATATGCTTCACTGTGGGCAAATGAAAAGAAATGAATTTAGAGAAAAGTCATCTAAACTTGACTCATAAAATAATGAATACCAAACTATCAGCTATAAATCAGAGAAGGAATGTAAGAAAAACTAACTTTTCTTTTGCTAAATTCACTGACTTGTGTATTGAAGCCACACATAAAAGTCATCACTGGGAAGGACATAAGAAAATAAATGGAAAGCACACATTTACTGCATAGACATTTCAGAAACAGCCTTTAAATGTCTACAAGGCATGAGGAGGCCCTCAGTGGAGACAGGCCACTAGAGTAAGTAAAGAATCAAAGAGCACCCTGATTATAAGGAGACATCAAAATAAATGAAGGCTAGCAAGGGAGAAATTCAGTACATAGGAAACCAGGCACTCTATGAGATGGTATTAAGTGCATACCAGGTTGCAGAATAAGGCAGTCAGGAAGAATTAAAAGTTTCAAATGAGGTTTATAGTCATAGATCAAAAAGTGACAGTATTAGTGTGAGAGCTCCCGAAAAAGCCCAGAATCCAGGTTCTTGTATCCTAGCATGCATGACAAGAAGACAAATGGTCAAATGGGAAATTCATTGAAGCAAGCGAGATAGTACAGTTCTAGAGACCGTGAGAAGTGGGTTGAGTTGAATGAACATCAAAGCCTGTATTCCCCAATCAGCACATACTTATGGGAAGTCTTTCCAGTAATTCCTCCCATCCCCATCCCAAAGGTGCCTAATTACCAATCAATTAGAGCTGGACTGACAATGTTTCACTTTTGGGATTTATTTCTGATCCTTTGACCACTGCAGGAATGTAATAGTTGCTTTTGTTTTGTTTTGTTTTGGATTGGTGGTTGTTAGTCCCGTCATTGACTATTTACATGGCTATCCTACCCAACACCACCAGCTACCAAGAAACCAAAGTGATAAGCTCTTGTTAGGACAACTTTCCTAAACACGTGGTCTCTCAATACTTACCAGTTCACAGCCCTTCTTCTAGGAGTTTCTCCAAGTGCTGTTGCATTAGAGCTTGAATCACCTCTCTCCCTCAATCACTTCTTCAGAATTTAGTTCTGACACATTGCCTCTGCAGGGAAGCTTCTCTAAAAAGTCTTCAATGTGTTAGATGTACCTCATGTAATTTAATAATTGCCCCATCTTAACGTTTATTGTGTAACAACATATAAGTTACATTTTATTACCATCCTCCTTATTTTATGGACAAGATGGAGGAACAAAGACATTCTGTAACAGTGATGGGCTCCCAGAAGAGGTAAAGGTCAAGGTTGGGATCAAATGGCAATGATTCAGAGTCCACGCGTTTGACTGCCAGGTCATCTATCTCTTTTGATTTAAATCAGGTAGTGATGGTATCTTTGTAACAAAAGGAGACTGAGCTGGCTGAATCTATCATGTGTAGCTAATGAGGATTATCTGAAAAATATAGTGAGTGTTTTCTTACCTTTTAAGGCTAAATATAACCATCAATGAATTAGGGGTTCTTCTATGTTTCTTTTGAGATTGTGGGTATTATGTTCCCTGAAGGAGATTGGACCCAGGCAATTTTAATGTGTAAAATGAAGAATTTTGTTGTTAATATTCTATTGTAAGTTCATTGAAGAAGAGAATATTCTGCCTGTATGTTTTGATGAAATAAGTATTCAAATCTTGAATTCTGAACACTTCCCCATGAAAATTCTTGGGGTTGGATGTTCAAATACCTTCTGGCAGCAGTTACATAATTTTCTAAGGTTATGTAGGAAGAAAAGTTTTTAAGGGCAAATAGTTTTCTCTCACAGTTATTTAAAATGAAAACTGCATGCAAAAGAGCCAGCAGACTTGACACTAGTACTTACAGGATTTACTTCTTGGAAAGGAATAAGCTTTTCTTAAAAGCTTTATCCAATGGCATGTCTAACAATAGTGAATATAAACTATTTGGCTTCCTCAGGCAACTTTTTAACATATTGTCTAATGGCATTCAAATCTGTCTGCCCAGCCCCTGTGTGCTCAGCACAGCAAAAGCTGTTTGGAGCATTAACTCGCTATTCACAGCTGTGTTCTATTAGTATGTTCACCTACAGAATGACCATGCCTCCCCACAAGCCACAAATTTGCCAGTGTGTGTGTGACTCTAAAGTCATCAGAATTCCTAGGATGTACAACCAAAGCAATCAAAGAGTTGACTTCTAATCTTAAATCACCAGTAAGAGTCAAGATGGTTGGATTAGAAGTGTTAAGTAGGGGTCAATACAGTTTCATAGAAACTATAATTTATTCCTTACCTTCTATTGGGTACAGCACTTTATATATGCCATTGCAGTTTATCTTCACATCAACATTCAACCTCAGAGATTGTGTTTAAAAAGTACGCTTAAGAGCATATGCATATACACACACATACAAAGACATACAGACACACATACATGTAAACATCCTGCACTGGTGTGGGTATGAACCTCAGTAAAAGTCTCTGCTTTCATTTATCTGGAAATCTAGAAGGAGTGCAAAATGTTTTTCATTGAGTAATGTGTGATAAAGTCCTAGAAAAGCCAGAGCTGGTGGTGAGGAAGTAGAGAGCCCTTAATTATCCCAGAATGCTATGGTTAATGAAAAAATAAATGAGATTTATCAATGACATCTTAAGAAATATTTTTAAAAAATCAAAAAAAAAAAGGAAGCAATAACCAACAAAAAACGTCTCCACTGATGTCAAGTTTGAAATCAAAGCCAACTAGCTTCACATAAAGTGGCCATACTGTATCATGGACAAGCTCCTCCAGTCTACTAAGTTGGATCCACCACAGTTTTCTTCCATTTTAGGTGCTGAATATCAGTGATTGTTGCAGGAATTGTGAGCAATCCACCTGGATGTCTTTCCAAAGTAGGTCTTAGGGAGATCCACAGTTTGTTCTGTAGTGGAATCCCACAGAACATTACTGCTTGACTATTTCAAGGCTACCAGTATGTCAAGGTTTTATAATAAGTGCATTGAATATATTTTAAAGGCTGGCTACTTAGTACAGTGTGTCTAATGTTGTATGTGTTATATACTTTGCCCATAAAACTTCTCATGATATTGCTGGAAGATAAACTTGTTCCACGTTTCAGAATTTCCCAGATATACAGGCAAAGGAGAACAAGTCAAGATGAAACTTTGCATTAAAAACAAGATTTATTAAAAAAAAAGTATGTAGTAAAAAGACTGATACAGTTATTATAGATGATGGGACAATTATAGAAATAAGTTTTTGAGGATAAATGTGAAAGTATCCTAAGAGAAGTACAAAAATCAGAGTGTGTACAGAGTTTCTTATGAGAATGTTAAGCCAAGAGACATAATAAAAGTAATTACAGATGAAATGTCTTTTGAAGAAGATAAAAATGACTATGTTGGTAGAAATGAAAAAATAAATTACTATTATTCCCATAGTATAAATAAAAGCACAGCAGCAGGCAAAGGTGAGTTCAGTATGATTGTAAGTAGGAAAACAATGAAACAAAGACTAAAAAGTTAGGTTGGGATCAGACAAAAGAGGGCCTGAAAGTTGGGTCAATGGTTTTAGTCTTAATTCAGTTGGTTCTTCTTTTTGGAATGTGCAATCAAAACCTTACGAGAATCACGGTTAGAGTAGACCTTTGAGAAGACTCACCTGGCAAATATCATGTTTGAAATAGAGATGAAGACAAGTACACAGTAACAGGCTATTAGTTGTTTAAATGAGAGGACTGAGAGTTTCAATTGGATGAATAACAACAAAAATGTAAAGGAAGATGGAGGTGAAGATGTTACAGTGGTCTTGACACGTGCCTGGGGACAATAAATAACAGACGTGGTTTATGGCATGAGCTCTGGCAATGAATGGCCTTGGCAGAAATCTTGATGTAGTAGATGCCTAGACTATTCCATCTGTGATAGCTGCTCTCCAGGAAAAAGTTATGTCAATGAACTGATGAATTGTAATGTCAGGGGTTAAGTAATTTAATCCTTAGAAAACTTAATTCAACATTTTTGGTATGAATGAGTAAAACGAAAAGAATCAAATAATATACGTGGGTTATATCAGTGGTTCTCAAGTACCATGCTCATGAGGATCACCCAAGGAACTGACAAAAAATCCAGACACTCAAAAATAACATGAAATTTCTGATTCAGTAGGCCCTGGCAAGTCCTATAGACTCAACAATGTTCTGATATAAACCTCATGATTATGGATTAAGTAATCAGAAAAAGAAAACTTGAAAAATGCTGGATTATGCATCTCAAAGAGTACCCTCTACACACACACACACACGCACACACACAGAACTTTTAGTTAATCACAGTGTGTGTTTGTTCTCAAGATTTGTGACCACAAATCTTTTCCCAAAGAAATGAAAAATTTCCCACCTTGGGCAGTTAGAGAGTAATTCTCTGAGTCATCCCAATCTTTCTTCTCTTTTTAAATGATGTGTAAACCACTCTTTCTTTGCATTCCACTCATTTATTAACTTTGAGAGAACTTGTTCCCTATAATATTTCTCTATAAGAATATTTGGCTGTAGGAACTCTTTAGACTCTATTTACAAGTAGTTCAGTCCACTAAAAACAGTTAATATAGAAGACTTTATGACTTTGCTGATGCTGCACTGATAAAACTCAGACCATGGGAAAATAATCTAACTATTGAGTTCACAATGTTGGCATTAAATTAAAGTGATCTGACTATACCATTTTATAATCCTTTATTTGATTCAATGGTCTCATGGATTATAATCTGAAAACAACTTTATGTTAGGGTTAGAAGGAGTTATAAGAGTGAACTTGCCAGTATCCTTCCAAGTGGCTCCTCACAGTGTAGGGACCCTCAACAACCTGTTCCTATGGAGGGCACAGGACTCACTTATTCAAACCTGGAGTGCATCAGGATTGACTCATATTTTAGAGATCGCCCACTTGAATTGTCTTGTCTGTATTCGGGGTTTTATGATCTCTGAAAACTTCCTCCCATGGCTTTAGATGGAAAAGGACTAGGCAAATGCTGGGAAAACTGATCCAGAGGGAGCAAGAGATTCCTTTTCTGAGGGAGAGGTGTTTAAGTTTTTCAGTGATGGATTCATGATAATGAAATAGTCATGAATGAACCATCTTAAAGTTTTATTAACAAAACAAGTGAATTGAGGTCACGCTTGAATACAAAATACTGAATGTATTGAGGCATAATTTTTTATTTATTTTTAATTATCTTTTATAATGACTTAATTTAATGAGGTAATTTTAAGCACTCATTTCAATGAAGAAAATTTAGAAATTTAGAAAACTATTAAAAAGAATAAAAGTCACCCAAATCCTTCAAAACAGGGAAAAATACTTGGTTTTAAATTCTTCTAGTCATTTCTCTGTCTCTGAGTCTTTGTGTGTGTGTGTGTGTGTGTGTGACAGAGAGAGAGAGATTTCTGTAAAATAGACCACTACTGTAGATACCAGCCTGATTTTCCCCCAGGTCATGTTTTAATTTTTTACTTATTTTTCAATGACAGTCTTGAATTCCATCTACAGCAATTTATCTTTCTTGTGCTTTTGATGTTAGTGAAGTTAATTTTAAGTTGCACATATTACTCAATTACTAACCTTTGCCTTCAGTAACAACTGCTAAATCAAACCTACCATTAAGACTATCAGTGCCACAATCAATCTAGCCCAGTTGAATCAGACAATTGAGTCCTCATGTTTTGCTAGATTTTCTCAAGAAGGCACTCAGTGGGCCCCAGGGCCTCATATTGGGATGCTCAGGATTGCTTATGCCTTCTCCCTTGGGAACTAAACAAGAGACATACCAGTTGAGTTTCATAACAAAAGATTTAATCTTATTAAACTACCAGTGTTCCAATAGAAATTACCTTTTGACATTATTTGTTCCCAGACCATATGGATCAGAGTAGTTCTTTTTGCATCTAATAAAGAGCATGTCCAAATCAACAGCTTAAACCTTTTCTTTTTTTCTTTCGTGTGTGTGTGTGTGTGTGTGTGTGTGTGTGTGTGTGATTTATACGAACACATATTTAAACCTGCAGGAATTAACCTCTGCTTTAACAGTTCTAGTTGGAGCTGGCTAAACCTGAGGTCTGCTAATTCCAATAAAACCATTGTCAGGCTCTTCTATATATACTTTTGTGCCTCCTGTCTTGTCAGCTGAGCCAGAGTCTAGATCATCACTGCCATGCATGCTGCGGACACGTCAGGACCAGTGTGAGGCTCCAACTCTTGCAGAGACTCTCTGCATTTAACTTTCTATAGGCATGCTTACAAACCTTTCCATTACAGCCAGGCCTGACTTCCTGACGTCTCCCTGTGGACTACGTACCTGACTGGAAACTATTTGCAATAACTTTTAGCCAAAATGTAATCTTATATTCATTGGTCACTTAAGCAAGGACCACACCATGTGGTGGGAAAAGGCTGAGGCCCAGCCGAGCTATCCTGACACTAGATCGGACCAAACCCTGAAACAAAGAGCTCTGCCTGTCATCTCTTAGATTATTTCCTGTGGATGAACATCTCCTTCTAAAACTCTCAAATTCAGCCTCGTGTTCATCGGCACTACTCCAGCCTAGTCCAAGACACTGCCTTATCTTGCCTCTCATATTTCTAGAGCTCTCTCTATTGATCTACAGCATTCCTGAAAAGCAAGTGAAAATTTTGTAACTTCGTAACAATGTAGGATAAAGAGAACAGGTATAAATCTTTTCTTCAATACCCCTCATTGTCACTTTTCCAAAATTAAATCATACTACTTAAAATTCTTGTATTATGTTGAACTTCCTTTTTGGGTCTTTATGATACTTAAATAATATTTTTGTGTATTTTGTGATTAGTAGTGAGGCAGGGACTATGTCTTGCTCAGAGTTGTGAATAAATAAATGAATGAAATGTCCCCTTTCAAGCAGCCATATATAATGGGACTGGGATGTTTACCCAGACAGAAAATAACAGTTTTAAAGGAAAGTCTGAAAATCTTCTCTTAGAAATATTAGATTTTTGGCTTCTGAGAGAAGCATAAGATTTTTCTGCCTTCAGTCTTCCTCCAAATTGCTAGATACCCACATGTTAAATTTTGCTTGAAATAAAAGGGAAATAATCTTGTTAGGTGGATCCTGAATCCTAGGTGGCTGTTCTTTTGTGGTTGAGACAAATAATTAGAAAAACCTTCATCATATTTTCACAAAGTTTTCAAATTTTACAAAACAGCATCTTAGAATGAAATTAAGAACTTGTGATCCCTGGTAGACTAGCAGTTAGGTCAGTTGCCTCCATAAAGGAGTATAGTCCACATACATCCCAAGGACCAGGGTTCGCACCCCGGGTCTGGAAGGAGCAACCAATGTGAACAACTAAATAAAATTAACAAATGCTTCTTCCTCTTCTCTCTTCCTGCCTACCTGCCTATTTGCCTTCATTCCTACCTGCGCATTTCCTTTAAAATGAAAAAAAAAATAATTTTTTAAAATGACATATTAAAAATTGACCTGAAATCAAAGCAAAGCAGATTTTTATACAAAAATTAGGATGAATCCTTTGGAGAATTTTCTACTTATCACAGGGTAAAGGACGAAGTTTTTTTTTTCTAATTTTTCAATTTGAGCTCAAAAAAACTGTTTTCATTTTACTGTACCGAATACCAGATGGTAGAAACTTATAAAGAAGAAAGTATTTGTGAATAATCATGGAGACTTTTGATTGCCAGCTTTCATAGTTATCAACTCAACTTCTTTCTTTCTTCCCCACCTACCACGGCATGGCTGGTATCACTAGTGGGAGGTAACTGCAAGTGTGCTCACTCATCTTTGGAAATCTCCCTCCATGGAAATTTGCCCAGTCCAGGATGGGCTCCAAAGTAAAGGGCAGTATACTTTTCAGGTGGTTAAAAATGCAAAGTAGAAGAACTCAGTGCCTTTGCAATTTTCTCAGCAAGAATTTGCCACAAACTCCTCAAGCACTTCTTGCTCGAGTAGATTATGCTGACATTTTTCTTTTCACTGTTTTCATGAGTTTTGAATATTGAGACAGATTTTGCTGGGGATAATGGAAAACAGATTTGCGAAACACTTTTTTTTTTTTTTTTCATCTAGATCAGATAGAGCTTTTGATGTAGGACTAACTACAGGAATACAGTGAAGCAGGAAAGTCGGATTATGCAAATTGGTTTTATTGATAGTGTCTAAAAACATTTTTATTTCAATTCACTTCCTTAAATGTGATATTCACCTTTTAAAGATCTAGCCACTGACAAATCTTTCACGAAAAAAAAGTTTACACATTATATATTATGGTTGCATTTTGATTTTCTGGTCATTTGAAGAATTTTTTACAGATATCTATCATGTGTGATCTTTGTTACTGCAATCATCTTTGTTTCTTTTTCTTTTTTTAAAGAGAAAGTTGCAGGCAGGAATGAAGGTGAGTAGACAAGCAGATACTAAGAGGAGGAAAACTCTTTATTTTATTGTTATTTTGTTTTCCACACACTGGTTGCCTCCCTACAGGCCTGGGACTTGAACCCAGGGATATGTGGCTTGCTCCTTTGGAGGTGATTGACCCAACTGTCACTCCACCAGGGCACATCACTTCAGTCATCTATTAAGAAAAAAGTGAACAAAAATCACAGGAATAATTGCCACAATGATACATTGTATTCACATTGTTTAAACCAAAGAGCGTCCAGATTCGGAATGATCATGGTGGCCAAGGACCCTTTATTTCCCAAGCAGCTTAGCTGGAGCAACAACCTTGTGAGGTGGGGTTATAATAATTAATCCCATTTTAAAGATGAGGAAACTGAGGCCCCATGGTTAGTCATCTGTCCTGTTAGACATGTTGGATGTGAAACAGGTGACCTCAGCCAGGATTCACATCTTTAACCACTGCCCCATCTTACCTGCTTGAACATACAACAAAAATACACATCGGAAAAATTATTTTCCTAAGAGGAATGATAAAAAAATGGTATGATATAATTTCTGGAGGGTATTTTTTTAGATTTCTCCCCTTGGAAACATGAGGATACTAGTAACCTTTTGTGGGAGGTGGGTGAGTTCCCTCCATCCTATTATTTATGAAATGAAGTTATGACAACAGTAATATCTGAGGTCCCTTCGATCCGTGGCAGTGCCTTTTGTTGACTGCACCAGCATCTCCAGTGGGGGTACCTGTGGTTGGGTGTATGTGCTGCCTGAGGACTTGAGTGTGGGGCCAGAATAAGGCTTTCAAAGAAAGAAGAAATGGAATTAAGTAACTCACTAAAATGACTGTTAACACACATGTATGTTTCTTGTGAGCAATAGCACCTTCATGACTGACTCAAGACTTCATCGCTTACAAGTTTTATGCCATGTACTTACTGGTGGGAATTCGGCATGGCACCTCTGATCATTCACAAGTTATGTAGATACATAAATAGTTTTTTTCACCTCATCAGATCTACAAGTGGAAGTAATTAGATTCTTCCAGCTACAAGGAACTCCTTTTTGGTGAGATCATCTACTGCTATATCTGAGATAATTAGCAGAAGCTAATTTGTTTTTTTTTTTTTAAGGGAAATAAAGTTATCTTAAGGGTTACAGATACCGACTCTTCTTGGTGATATTAGAAATTATTTCATGTAATTTATAAGACTAATAAATAATGATAGCAATTAGAACAATAATAGTGCTATGTGTTGTGTGCCTGGTGGACACATGAGTTGATAGAATCATCCCAACAGCCATACAATGGTAAAATTATTAGCTAGTAGGTTAGGAAAATGAGACACACTAGACCTGAAAGAACAGAGAGAGGCTTCAACCCCTGGAGGATATGGCTTCAACTCCACAGCATGCAGCACAAACTCACTGCAGGAACATGTAACAAACTGCTGATTTAGAAAAATAAACCACTATTATTGTTCACTAAGAGAACAAGATATTTTCATTCTCTGGTCCTCTTAATTTTTTTCACCCTTTCTATTAATATTGTACATTTAAAAGCATCCTTAACTCCTGAGTCGAATTGATGAGGAAATGATGGTCTGATTGTAGCTGCTTCCCAGCACTGGTTCTGTAGTTTTTCCTGGGGGCTTCCTGGAAAAGCAGATGCAGCGTTACCAGAACCTCAGACTCAAAATCCAGTGATTCATATACACATGAGAATGAAAGAATCACAGTGTGACTGGCTCCACAAAAGGCTGATATTTAGTAGCACTCTTCAGATGCCACCTGGCTCCCAAATAGCCGTGTCTGTCTAATCTTCCAGGGCAAACCTTTCGTGGAGCAAGCTTGGTGCTGACTGAGTGGTGTTTCTCGAGCTGCTCCACCCTGCGTGGCATCCCCTACTTTTCTTTGTTTCTGATCAAATCCTGCTCAACAAGGAATCCGTTCTCCGCTGCCTCTGTCACAAGTGGTGGCATTTGTTTGGTGTTAGTCACTGGCGGTGTCCCCTGTGCAGTTTGTATTCCATGCAAAACAGCCAGCTCACCAAGAAGACACCAGTTAAGACCTAAAGCACAGAGAAGTGTGTTTTGAAAATCATTGGATAAGTTCATCTTATCGGTTCTCTTGAAAATCAGTCACCTTATAAGTATGTTTGTTTTGTTTAAAACAACATTCTGTCATGTCTTGTGTTTAGTGCAGTGTAGAAACAGCGAGAAAACCATCAGATTAGGTTTTTGTTTTATGCAACTGATAATTTAAGCAAGAGAAGATGTAACTGAATAGATTTTGATATTTGTTTTCTCAAAATCTGTGCCACTGTTTCAAATTGAATGTCTCTTAACTGAGGGTCAACTAACAAATAGCAGCAGATCCTGACCAATCAGAGCATTTGGAAATACAGCATAAAGGCAAGGCCTTGAAGGTAGGAGGAACTAAAATGTTGTTTTAAAAAATAACTTCAAGTATTTAACTTAATCAGTTCAACTTATTTCAACAGCTGCTTGTTTATAAATTATAGCAGTCAAAGTCCAGTAGAGAGTAGTGATGAGATATCAAAGAATTCTGCACTTTTGATTGTTTTAGTAAATAATTTCACAATGTTCTTTTATTTAAAAAAAATAAATAAAACCAGCAAAAATACACATGCAAATGAGAAAGGGTTAACGCATGCACAATTTTCCATTATTTATAGTTAATATTAATTTTAATTTCCAACAAATCTCACAAGTTTGTTAGCTATAAAACATAAAAACTGAAATTTACCACTGAGTGAACAGTTTCATATTAAGTGGGTTTAAAATTTTTATACCAATTCAGGACTTTAAAATCTTAGTTTAGATGTATTTAGTTGGAGTGCATTTGGCAGTGAGCAATAGACTATTCCATTTATCACAGCTTAAAATATATTGGATTTGTTATTTCACATGGCAAGATATTTGGAGGCTGTTTGGTTCCAGAGCTTGTAAAATCAGAAGCTCAAGAAAATTGGAGTGCCCTGGTGGCCTAGCAGTTTGGTACACTAGGCACAGCCCACATGCATCCCAAGGTTCCTGGTTCAAGACCCAGGGCCTAGGGAAACAAACAAAATAAACTACTAAATAAAAGGAATAAAGTCATCTTCCTCCTTTCTTTCTGTCTGCCTGCCTGCTTGCCTTCATACCTGCCTGCACCTTTGAAAGAAAGAAAGGAAGAAAGGAAGAAAGAGGTTGGCTTTCTTAAAGTTGTCCTTTCCCTCTTGGTTTCACAATGTCTCTAGTAGTCCCCAAGAACCAAGTCTAAAAAGAATGTATAAAGACTGGAAGAAGCAAATGCCTGTACTGGGTCACTAATAATAAGGAAATTGTTTCTAGAAGTATGTCCAGTAAAACGCACTGGTTAAGATAGGATCACAAACCCATGCTCAAATTAATTACCAGAGGGAAGAAGTAGATATCTATGCTTAGCCTAATAAATACCAACCTCTCACCCCACCCCCACCATTGTTCAGTAGGGGAGCAGACCCCTGGATTACATGGCTCACCAAGAGCCCCAAATTAGAACAGGATTAAAGTTCAGTCAGGAAGGAAAATGGTGTTATTGGTTAGGCAGTCAGTATATAACCAGTCCAAAATATCACTGGGAAATGAAATGCTATAGTTAGATGACAAAAAAAAATCATTACACAAAATCTCACATCTCTTACTGAAGAATAGACTGAAGATCTGTGCAAATGAAATGAGGGGCACAGGGATTCAATTTCCCCTAAAATACACATGGGTTTAGATTGTGGGGGGATGTTCTTTGGTAAACATGTTCTGAGTTTTACCAAACCTAAACTTTTAGGGGAGAGAAAAAAAAATAGGGTCTCAGGGAGTTGACAATCGAAATTAAAGTGAGACTCACCCACAGGGAATTCAATCCTGCATGTGGTTTGCTGAAAGTTTTGAAAGCCTGTGGTTGCCGATGAGCTCATGCCTCTGGCCACCTACTGCTTCTCAAGATTGAACCAACCTGCAACCAATGCTCAGATGGGGAAAGGCAGGCTGAGTGGGTTCCAGTAATTAGGCTACGCATCCTTCATCTATACCGCCAGGTTGCTGGCTCTCCCAACATGCAGCAAGCACTGTGATAGGGATCCACAGAGAGAAAGTCAGGGTGCTTGCTTTTGAGAAGACATGGTCTTCCATAGTAAAAAGCAGCCATCTCTGATAGCTAATTGTCACAGTGGAGCATCGTCACATGGAAGGGAAGCTGAAAAGCACCTGCGTGTGCCTACCTGGTGGTTTCAGGCATGTGCGTCCTACCCAGTGTGTTTAAAACTACAGCTGAAATACATGAGACTGGATAAAACTTCAAACACAGGTTTTCAAGGCATTTTCCCCTTTAATATTTGAACCCACATGTATGTGAAGGGAAATCTAATCCATATGTTTCTGAATCATTCATACTCAAATCATCATAATTTGTTTTGTAAGAGTTGTTAAGGTCCAAGAAACTTTTGGGCATTTTTTTCCGCCCCCTAGTCAACAGGAAGTTGATTGAACTAACGGAGAATGACCTCCTATAGGAAAGAAGTCATGGATGGCCCGATGCTATGAATCCATGAAATTCAAATGGTCTGTGAGCTTGGCAGTCCCTGCAACCAGCTCAAACATGTTGACTCTGGTGTAATCACACGCCTCTTTTCCAGGTTATGGACCTTAATCAAAACTCCTGCTGGGAGGCATTTGGATTATACTGATACGTGCCCCAATTACATCTTCTTTGTGTGCACATATGATGCAACAGTCCAAAGGCTGAAGGAACCAAAATGAGAGCTCAATCCTCAACCATCAATCAGGCCTTTTTTGAAAACTGGAAAACGGGTCTTTCCCTGCTTGTAAATGCTACCCTTTAATGCCCCCAAACAACTGTTACAAAGTTTTCTTTGGGCTTTAACTAAGGTTCCTGGGGATTTAAGATACCGGTTGCCAGATTGTTAAAGTACATTAATGTTTATAGTGATTATGATTACGAGAACTAATAATAAATACTCGCATATATCTGGAATGGAGCCCAAATCCTACTGTTTCAAAAGAAAGACTCAGTGTCAAGCCATAGCTCTTAGGAATGTGGCACACAGGAAAATTTGAGGCCTGTCTAGACCCACAGAACTGCTGCTAAATGCCAGCAGCAGGCTGATCAACTTCTTCTGAAGTCGCATCCAATGTTTTAAAGATTAAAAAAGAGAAATGCCTATCTTAATTGTATCTTTTCACTACTACCAATCTGGATGGGCTGGCTGTGTAGAAATATTGTATTTCTGATTGTATCGAGCACCTTACAAGGAAAATAAATAGTGGCTGTCAGAAATCTCTCCTAAGTGTTAGGGTCAGAGACATAGTTAGTTCCTCTGTGCTGTTAGAAACTGAATCGCAGCCAAAGCTGAAGTGCTCAAAGCCTTTGCTGAATGAGGCTAAAGTTGGAAGTTTAATTAGTTGTGGGTGTGTTAGCTCTTCTGAACCACACAGGTCACACCCCAGGATGGGGTCCTAGGTCCCTAGGAGACAAACTTCCGAACGACTTAGAAAGCAGTTCCAGGTTTGTTTGTGTTAATCACCAGCCAATGGCCCTGCTCTTACGTGCAAGAGGCAGCAGGATCACTGCTTTCATTTCACTCTTGAATCTAAGTGCACGTCATATTCCACTTATTCCACTACAGAAGCAACAACAGGAGCCGCTGATGACTTTGTTCCCAGCAGAAAAAAAATGTTTTCACACCTTTTGATAGTAATCTTAATACTCAGGTACCATTCAGGATATCATTTTTCCTTTCATGGTCATAGAAAAGGTTTTCATTGTAAAACATATCTCCCTAGGAAAGATGATAAGGAGAGTGAAAACGACGTGAAAATAAGAAAATGTACTTTTAAGAGTCTAGAGGGTAAAAAATCAAACTTATCCTTGAGAAACATTTGCTGTATTTTAAAAAAAAAAAAGAATAACAAGCAAATAACGGGTGAACTTTTTAAGCCTGTCTAATCTTGGGGGTATTGTATGTCCCTTTTATGGGACAAAGAGGTAACCTGTACTCCATGCATAATACCAGGGACTATATAAAGTAAGGCAAATGTTTACAAACTATGCTGGATTGTTTAATCCAAAATGTTTCCCTCCTGCCTCGGTATTGTGTGTCTACACGAAGTTTAAAAGGCTTTTAAAGATAAGAAGGGCCAGCAAGCACTTGAGAACCAATGGGGCACCTTTTTGCTCGTTAACCTGATATGGACTGATTTACTGATAACCAGCCCACAGTTTGAAAAGTGATGAAAGAAACTCCAGCAGAGTGAAAGTGTTAGTGCAATCCCCAGAAAAAAAAACCAAACCAAAACAAAACAAAAAAAACCATTGGCTTAAGCCAAAGGGTGAGACACAAAGAACAGTGGGAGAAAAACATACTCTTCATAATTTTACTCTTTATCCACCACTTGGAAACACGTTTTTCGAGGGGCCACACCCTCACTGGATTGGGAAGTAGAGGGTCTGGGCACCTGGGACAAGTCTCCCACATTCCCTGATTTGCACTTCGCAATGGAGAGTCATACACAGCTAACTTTTGGCTAAGATTTCCTCACACGTCCCTTTATCAGATTCACCTCCTAACTGATAGAATAATTTTTGCCTTAAACAAAACATTTGATAGTTTTATTAGAGTATAATTAACATACAGGTTTCCCTTGCTATCTGAAAGTAGAACATTATTATCTGATATGATTTGGTAGATTAATGTTTTAGAACTGGTAGGATCAATGAATGGTACTAGTGTTTCAGACCTCACAAATAATCTCCCAAATCATACCAACTAGGAAAGTTCCACTTTCAGATAGCAGGAGAAACATATATAATAAATTAGCTACATTTAATGTATTAATGTAAGTTTTAGTGCAAGTATACACCTTTGAAACCTTCACTACAATTAGGAAAATGAGCAGGGTCCCCCTCTATGGCTCAGGAGGCTAAAGTTCAAGTTATGCAAGCCATGGGCTTGGGTTCAAGAATACAGTCCCAGTGCAAAAAAAGAAAATGAATAAAGGATTACCTCCCAAATTTTCTCATGATCCTTTGTAATCTCTTCTTCTTGTCCCATCTCATCATATCTTCTTCCAATATAGTACCGATTGTTTTAGTTTCCATCACTATAGATTATTTTGCATTTTTTAGAGTTGTATATAATTGAAATCGTATGGCATATACTCTATATTTTGCTATGGCATCTTTCACAGATATAACTTAGATTCATGTGCACTGTTCTGTGTCTCACTCATTTGTTTCTTTTTAGCTGAGAAATTTCCATTGTGTAGATGTACCATGATTCATCTGCTCATTTGTCAATGAACATTTTAGTTTCCATTTTTGTTCTATTTCAAGTAAAGTTTCTATAAGAATTCATGTCCAAGATCTTAAACAGATATTTGCCTCTATTTCTTTTGGGTAAACACTTAAGGGTAGAATGGTTTGCTTGCATGCTAGGTGTATGTTTTATTTTTAGAAAGTAACTGAACTGTTTGCCAATGTGATTGTGTCATTTGCATTACCAGCAGCAGAATATAAGAAAGCCCAGTTGCTTCAAATCTTACAACTTAATATAAGTTTTTAAACTTTAACCATTCTGATAAGTATTTAGCAGTATATAACTTTGATTTTTAAAAAATATTTCTAGTGACTAATGAAGATGAGTACTTTTAAGTGCTTGTTGGTATCTATATATCTTTATTGATGAAATGTCTGTTCAAATCTTTTGCTCATATTTGGAAGGGGGTGTTATTTGATTTTTAAACTGAGTTTTGAGAGTTCTTTATATATTCTGGATATGTCTTTTATCAGATATGTGATTTGCAAATATTTTCTTCCTGTCTGTGGTTAGCCTTTTCATTATTTTAGCAGTGTCTTGCAGATAATTTTTGTTACAATTTTATTAATTTTTTCTTTTATGAAAAGTGCTTATATTACTGTACTAAGAATACTTTGTATAACTCAAGCTTGTAAAGATGTTTTTCCCATGTTTTCTTGTAGAATTTTTTTGGTTTTGTGTTTTCACTCTTGTCTATGATGTAATTATATTTAATTTTTGTATATGATGGGGGTATGAATTGAAGTGATTTTTATAGTATGGATACAATCCGTAGACATTTTTTAACCAAAGGGGTGCATGATTATGATACATAATAAGAACAAACTGAGAATTTTTAGCTGTTTTGTGACATGGATGAAATCAAAAGAAGTAACATAGATGATGCTCAAAAGGTAAGATCTCCTGTCACTGCTTTTTTCAGTGGAATTCACTTAATATGTATGCTTTTGAAGTAGCTTTGGGATTCATGTGCTTTAATTATTGAAGGTAAATTTTAAAGAAAGTCAAGGACAAGTATAGAATAATGAAAAAATAAGCAGCCAAGAATCTATTAGAATTGTCAACTCTCCTTGAATCAGAGCATGGGTGACAAACAGAGGAAAAGAAATTTGGGGAGGATAGATTATATCAAAAAAAAAAAAAGAAGAGAGAAGGAAGGAAAGAGGAAAGGAAAAAGGGAGGAAGGGAGGAGAGAGGGAGAGAGAAAGAAAGAAAGAGAGAAAGAGGGAGGGAGGAAGGGGGAGGGAAGGGAGGAAGGAAGGAGAGAGAGAAAAAAGATGGATGGAAGAAGGAAGGAAGGCAAGGTGGAAGGAGAGAGAGGGAAAGAAAGAAAGAAAGAAAGAAAGGAAAGAAAGAAAGGAAAGAAAGAAAGGAGAAAGAAGGAAAGAAAGAAAAGAAGAAAGTAATGTCAGGCAGTAAGAATATCCAAAGTCTAGGACAAGTTATATCTCCACAACTGTAGGTTTAGCTGCTGAATCATCATGAAGAAATAGTGAAATAGCTCTTGTGAAGTGTGAGACTTGAAAGAACAGAAGAGACTATTGGAAGCGAATAAAGGGCTCTTCACCAGGCTAAACAATCCTTTCTGCCTATCATTTGAACACTGCCCTTCTGGTGGCTCTTGGAACCTGGTAAGCCTGAGGACAAAGCTACCACTTGGTAGAACTTAACCGACAAAATCAACAAATATAAGCTGACTGATACTATTTTTACTACAAAGCATTGTAAACGTTGTTGTATTTGTTTCCTCCCCCAAAATCTCCAAAAGCTCTCCAAAATGCTATCACTCCTACAACAGAGCAATGAAGTTTGTGTCCTTTCTAGCTTCAGAAAGAAAGATGATTAGTTATTTCTTGTCCTGCACAAGGGGAAATATAAAGGAGCAGAGCAAAAAGGCCTCAGGCTGTGTGATCATGGTTTCCTCTGCCTTGTCTTCCCCCTGTTCCTGAAATAAGGTTGTTGTCGTACCTACTTGTATACTCTGGGGAAAACTGTTCATTCTGACCTTTCCCTATGCCTTTATTTTTGCCATCTTATTTATTCTTCAGAGCAGCCTGAGAGTCAGGTGATATTGTCATTCTCATTTTAAAGGGAAAGCCACAGAAACTACAAGCAATCATATAACTCATGTATCAAGATCACATATTTATGACTTGAACTCATGTTGACCTAACTCCAAAATCTTGATTTCCATGTATAAATACTGGTTCCACAGGCCGATATGGGCCAAATTAGTAAAAATACATCACTGGAAATTCAAATTATTTCAGAGTAATGAGATTAAGTTGCCTTTTAAAATTCAAGCTACTTTTGACAAATGGAAATATATTTACTATACACAAGTTTACTGAAATCACTGAACTTTGAATGGATTAAAATTTACTCATAAAGGAAATTTTAAAAAGCTATAGAAAAAATAAATCCATAAGAATTTTTCTAAAATCTACCAGTTTAATGATACAAAATCATTGAAGTTTAACCAAGGTGCTTTACATCCAGTATGAGAATTAGATCGATCTAATATGGATTGATAGAAGGCTTTAAAACTTCCCTGTGTCCAGGTTGCTGGAAAGAACAATAGAACAATCGAAAGTCCTTGGTTGCGTTTCCACCTTTGCCTGATACTGACTACACAATTTAGTGCGCGTCAGTTATCATTCTGGGATTCCATTTCCCATCTGTAAAATGAAGGTTGAAACTAGATGCTCTTGTGAATTCCTCTAGTTCATGCAAACATTTATTGGGCTTGCCATTCATTTTTTGTTTTATAACTTGGCAGGAAATAGGGCAGATTTTGTAGGTTCTACCCCAAGCTATCACCTCCAAGAAGTTAAAATCGGTGTTTAAATTCTCTAAAGACAATGAAAAACTACCTGGAGAGCTCATTTAAGTTCATCAACAGGTACCTGGGCTCTCATGTGGTCTTACTGGGCATTTACAGAATGTGTCTTGGTCTCTTTGCAGCGATGCCTTTTTCGCGTTGAACACTGAAACGCTGTGATCTGGAAACAGTCCTTAGATCAGAGCTGGCGAATATCGGGGTGGCAAACTTCATCTAGCATATGCAGACATTGATCTATCAAGATGTGCACTTTAAACCCATGTCATTTATCTCTGCAAAGTTCCTTCAATGAAATAAAAAAGAAATATAAACAACCCCTCCACCCCAAAAATCAAAGGGTACACTAGTTTATCGCAGACGCCTTTTTTCTTTTCTGCTTATTTGACATCTTGGTTGAGTCATGGCATTTTCATTTCTTGGAGCATTGTCTTGAAAGAGTTTTATGACTCGTTTTTCTTTCTTTCTCCTTCTGCCTATGTCAATGGGGATTTTATTAGAAAGTCAGTTCTAAGCGACACCAGCCTGTCTAAAGGAGCTGCAGGAGGCCACCGCGAAGGGCACCCTGCTAAGAGCAAGAACTGTCCCCTGAAGTCTTGAAGCCCCCGTGGTAAGTAGCTACTAACTGCCATATCTTCCTCAGCTCTGGTTGTGTGCTTTACTCGTGAGTCAGATTTGGATGTATTGGATATGTCATCTATGTCTAAGAGAGGATTAGAGAGACTCTTAAAGGTACTTTGGGTATGAAGCAACCCGAAATTTACATTAACAACCGTTTATGACTTTGGGGAGTACAGCACAATGGAGAGAATTCTCAGCACTGGCCAAGGTTTCTACTGCAGAATTCCCAGGACCATTAATGAGAAGCGTGTGGCTGTATCCTGTCCCATCTGGTGAGAAGTTAGACTGAAGTGCTCTCGTGAGCTAACTTGAGGCACCTACTAACAGTGGATGGACTTGGCAGGCGGTTTTCCAAGTGCCATGGACTGGTCCACTTTTGGTTTGCTGTTTGTTTCATCCATTGCCGCATGCAGCTTTCCTTCTACCTTATTTGAATTTCCTTAGGTTATTTTGAGGCCACAAGTGGAAAAAGAAAAGCGTGGAAGAGGGGAAAAAAGTGAATGATACATATCAGCTGCATCAGATTAACTGCCACTTGTATGTTCTCTTTCTCACAGGAAAATCCAGTGAAATGGGCTTTCTCTGCTGTTATACAATGACATCGCCATCGCTTCGAAGGTCTGGGCTTTGATTTTTCGCCCGAATTAAGCACCTGTCAGAGTTCCTCATGAGAAGGCCGCATTAAGAAGAGCTCAGGAGTGTGGCTCCACGCACTGGATGAACCGCAGTGCTGCTCCTCCCGTGATCCTTCACTGGAGACGTGGGAATGGAGTGCTAAACGCGCCTCCTCATCCTCCTTTGCCAGGCCTGAGAGGGCCTGGAGGATGCTGTCTGTGAAATGACTTCTCTTGGTTGCACGAGCTTTAGCAAACAAAGGGCACTATTTAGTTCCTTCTCCTTCCCTTGAAGTCTGTATCTCTCATCATCCTGATGCCTCATGTTGCACCTCTCCCATGGGCACACCCAGGCGGCCAACAATGAGGACAGCCCTGCTCAATAGCACACCGAGTTTCAGAGAATTTAATCGCATCACAGATGCTGGGACCTGGCTCCCAAACAAGGAGAAAATGCCTTCTCAGGATCTGAAGTGCTTTTCTTATCCCAGTCAAGTTCACCTCAGTTTCAGAAGTTATAGCCAAGGTTTTTCTTTGGAAGGGTTTTGTTTTTAGCATAACGTGGGGGCAATAGTCAGACAACTCATTATTCAAATGCAAACGCGCTGAGATATGGGACTCATTATTTGTTTCAAAACTCATTATTTCACATGTGATTCATGAAATCCACTTAAATATAAAGTTTGGTCCTTTTTGCCTTTAAAAGTTTCTGGACTACATGACCTATCTCACAAATTCAGAAAAGAATGGCACATGTGGGAATGATGCAAGATTCTGGAAAAGACTGAATGGTGGGCCAAAACCTGAAAGAAAACCTTTTAAACTGCCCACGGGATACAAAAACACTTGATCAAGTCTCCCCGAGTGAATTCAGTCTCCAGAGTCATGTGTGGGATTTGCAACTCCAGATTCCTGGCAAGGGGTTGAGCATGGGGGGGTTGTCC